>JARJEB010006939.1:0-12020 GCA_030264535.1 Liometoxenus newtonarum
CATTGACAAGTGTCCAGATTGTGACAATACCCCCCACGACGTAGATCACATCTTCAACTGTCCCAGAAACGTTACCGACCTGACGAAATGAGACCTCTGGCACCGCCCCAAGGCGGTGGCCCAGTTCCTGGATCTTGAAACGGAGTCCGACGAGTAGTGCCTATCATCGCTACTATAACAACAACCCTATCAAGGGGTCTTGGAAGCTGCTCGATTAAAGCGGTTGACAAATGGACCGAAGGACGTTATTGGTTTCTGTTATGGTGCATAGATTTGATTTTAGCAAAATATTCACATTATCAAAATGATGTAATTATTGAATTGTTCGATCGATTGCTCAGATTGGCCGAATGTAAAATTTTTACGTTATTTTAAATAACCCAATGGGTGATTTTTTCAACACGTCGATTAAAAGTTTTCGGACTTCCCATTATAGTAAAAATGTGAATAAAACAGGATAGGCCTTAATCGACCGGAACTTTTAATGTAAATTATTTTCAGATTGATTGCACTTCCGGTTGTACCGGAACTTCGTTATTTCAAATGGAATACCACATATGTTGTTACATTTTTTGAAAGAACTCTTCAAGACCTTTCCAACAAACCCACATATGTGTTATTTCTTGTGGATAGTTTACTTGTTATTTCCGGTTTAATGAATAAAAGTGCGAAAACATGTCCCGCTAAAAAAATTATATCATTGTCATGGCTTAGCGAATGAAATGAGGAAGGACGGTGTTAGAACTGACTTTTTTCAAATTTCGATTTGAGTTAATAGTTTAGAAATTACAACACTTTTAATGCGATGAATTAAAAATGCGACCAACGCCATTTTGTTAAATACCACCCCGATAATTTTATTGCGGGATCTGATAGATAATTAAATTCTCCACATTTCACATGTAACACTTCCTATACCTATGTTTCATAGTTTTGGACTTATTTTAATTTATCCGAATTTTTAGGTCAGGTTTTTTCAGATTTTTACCATAATGGGAATTCCGAAAAAATTTAATCGACGAGTTAAATAAATCACCCTGTATACACGATTATAGACGCCGACTACACGGAGGCAACGGGGCTTGAGGCCCCCTTGAGTAAATTCAGTGGAATTTTGCAAAATTATAAATGCAAATTCAGAAGTCGGGCGCCTAACACAAATCGTAAAATAGTTGCTTTCGATTTACGTATGGTTGCACGAGACAAGAATTTTTGTCTTTTGACTGTATTGTCCTGTGTAAAAAAATTAAGACAAAAGAAAATTTACATCTTGTCTCTACAGAGCAATAAAAAAGTTTTCGCGATAAAATTTCTTATTTTGAATCCAGAATCTTAAATTTAGCAATTACGATCAAGAATTTCTTGAGATTTAAAATAAACTGATTGATTCAAATCTTGTCTTGCCTTGAAGATGTAAACCGGGTTCTTGTCTTCATTTCTTCTTGAATGTTGCTCAACATCAAGACAATAATTCTTGAAAATTGAACAAGATTACTTGTTATTAAGATTGTTGTATAATACAAATTAATGCGTCATTTTATCCTAAGTTTATCTTTTTTATTTTCTTCTCTCCAAAACATAACAAAAATGATTAATTAATTTTTAAAAATAAATGATTTGCGCAAATATCCTTTCTTTTATAATCTTATTTCCAAACAGAAACGCCATGAACACTTTTGTACACGTGACTCACGTGTGCATGGCTTATTCGCTTTTTACATATACAGGGTTTCTCAATTAAAATGGAACATACGATTTAGCGTGTTATGCATGATTCATGATTGACATAACATAGACATGACATAGAACATAACCTGCTGCGAAGTAGAAACATGCAAAATGCTATACTACGGTTATGTTATTTTACATTGCATTGTGAACCGTAGTATTGCATTTTGTATGTTTCTATATGTTATGTCAATATGAACCATGCCTTATTACATGTGTTTCCCTAAGTTTCATCCACCGAAATAATTCACTCGCAAGGTTATCAATGAAATTATAAAATATTGAATGAAAACCAGAAAGTGATGCCACTGGTCCGCCATATTGATTTGTACCATAACAAATTAAAACCATAAAATGTGCACGCACCGACTAGTGACTCGAGACTGGAATCTATTTCAAATTTCGCGGCTTTTAGGTGCAATACAATATGGCGATTTGGAGTAATCCCCTGCAGACCCCTGGTTGCATACCACTCGTCCATAAATATACCCTCAATACATTTCTATCTCTATGATGAAAACAATGAAGTTTCATTTTTGTCAGAATGAGATTCATTTGCATTCTTGGTTGCCTTGTAATTGCTTGTCCCAAATAAAATGGAACCAGAGAGTTTAATATGGAATAGAGAGGACACTAACCCATGCATTTTTGCATAGAAACTAACGCACCATACGGGTATCTTCCGAATTAAGAAATGATAGCCATATTAATCACATTCGTGTCAATATTAATGCAAATTTAATATGTAATAAATGAGTAAGAGGGCGCTGGCATATGAATTTTATAGGTAAAACATTTATTTTGGTGACTAATATGGCGTCGACAGAATTCCAATATTTGACGTTACTAGCCACTCTACCAGGGGCGGATCGAACTATGAAATAGGCCCGGGCGATTTAAAAGCAGTGGCCCTTTAATTTCCATTAATTAATAAAAAAAAATTAAAAAACTACCCGAAAAACATATTTGATTTTAAAGAAAAAATATATTTGAATACATACATAGTATGTGTATGAAAATTATTTAGAATTAAAAAAAGTATTATTTTTGTTCCATTGAAGCGGCCCCAAACGGCCCCAGGGCACCGGCCTTTCGGGGGATCGCCCGGTGTCTCGATCCGCCCCTGCACTCTACTACATATTAAACTATCGGAATGGAACATAGCCGAACACATCGAACACGCCTTATCCTATGTTCCGTTTTAGTTGAGACACCATGTATATTCTTGTCATAAATAAGAGTTTCTTTACTTTCCTATTCCCAGTGTTTATCACACTAGAAAACTAACTTAAAGGTCGGTTTATGATTGACATAATAAAAGATTTTAACTTTATGAAATAATCCATAGAATTTAAATGTAAGACCCTCTGTTCATGATTGGACCATGAATATGGACCATGGACGCATGCCAAACTCAGAAAATAACTGTCATTATTTCCGTCACCATATATGTAGTTGTTATTCCATAAGAGTTGAGAATTGGCCGCAATCATAAACCGTAACATGGCAATGCAAATACTTAAACTATTTATGTTATATCGTATGTTAACATTAAGTCAATCATAAACCATCCTTAATGTTTCCCAGGAAAACTCCATTCTACTTATGCCTTGATTACACGTAACCAGTACAGTCTGTTGTACAGAGCGAGACGGCAAAATGTCAGCCAGCCGGTGGAGGTGGTTGTGCACTCGGTCTAGTAAATAGAAACGGATCCGAGTTACTGTCTCGCCATCCTACGCTCGGCCGAGCGCTCGGAAATGTGTTTAGTTTATACCAACCGAGCATTCGGCCGAGAACACTGTCTCGCCACTGTACTCGCTACATGTAATCAAGGCATTATTGCTTCCGGAACAAATAAAATCATTACAAAGTTAAATTCAGCTATTTTTATCCATTGAATTCAAACATGAAAACCAGCACAAAAACTTCTCCAAAAGGCATACTGATGAAGGCTTATAGCCCGAAACAGCTGTATATGTCTGAAGAAGATGTTTAGTGTTCGATTCACTGCTGCACTGGGTAACCTCGACGCAGAAATTGGGCCGGTAAATTCCCTCTTATTCGCATTTATATTTAAGACTTTTTTTTTAAATAAAAAACTTATTTTCATGTACCTACTTCCAAGTATTATTTTGTAAGTATTTTGTATATCTTGTCGTGAAGATGTAAACCGGCTTCTTATCTTGATCTCGTCTTGAATTTATCGTCAGGATAAGACAAGAATTTTTGAAAATCATGAATCTACCTAGAAACCCTAACAACTTCTGATTTTTACTTATATTTAACCAATCTAAAAGTAGTATTTATATTGACTAACATCATGCGCACTTACTTACTTAAACAATTTTTCAATGTTTACTTAATTTTTAACAAGGTGCTTATAAAATTGGTGCAATCCTGTAGTTAGAACGTTAACCAGTGAATTGCGCCAAAATAAATTCATCAGGAATACGAAATACTTTATGAAATTGGATTTATTGTTTGATATTGACATAGAAAAAATCATTACTGATATAGCGAAATTAATCAATGCCGCATCGCCTAGCCTATATATTCTTTTGTCGTTTTTTATTATGAGACCGGAAATCGGCCATTCGCACAGAGCAATACAATGCCCTCGTCGCGTGGTGGAAATCGCGTGGATCAACGATTCAACGAATACACCAGTTTTTCTTTTTTAACATTTGTTTTGTTCATTCGGCAACCACAGCCTCATCCACAAAGTAAAACGTGTTGACATATAGATATATTTTTACACAAAGTGCTTTGCATTTCTCTTGCCGTAAGGTAAACGTTAACGGTGCATTTTAAAAACGCTGTTTCAACAAATTCCACTTCACTATGTTTATGCGAATGTGAAAGTGTGAAGTTTGCACTAGCACGAGAATATGTACTGTCCTCCTTTCTAAGGACAACTAACTATTTCGAGAATCCTATATTTCTAGCATGCTGTTGCGGTGGTTGTGGTCGTTACAGGATCCAACCCAAGAGCGAATGAGCAGCTAAAATAAAGTTAACAAAAGCAAAAAGGCATTAGTTCTGTTCTGATATAACACACCAGGCAGGAGTAGTCCTCGACTGAGACTGTGCTCTGTGCTTGGGCTGGGGTGGGCCAAGCAAGAATGGGGAAAAAGCATATACCTATAATAAAACAAACGAACGAAATATATAACGCGGACCAGGCTGATTTATTATCGTTATGGTTGCAGGGTTGCAGTATGAACTTCAAGAGCAGGCAAACAATCGCCTGTTCTCAGTGCAACCGGCATACGCAGGGTGCGCATGGCAAGGTCCACTTAGTGCTACAGCCACAGCGATGAGCACTGTGGGGGCGGGTGTGACGAGCCCGGGACAAACGGGGGCCCGCACGCCGACTGCCCCCAAGCGGCCAGTGCGCCGTGGAGGTAAACCGCCACCGGACAGGCCGCAACGTGCCCTCTTTTTCTTATACCTCAAGAATCCTGTGCGAAAACTATGTATCGATATCGTCGAATGGAAGTATCCTTTTTCTATCAATTCTATATGCGATTCAATTCACTTTCTGAACTACATTCAATTCAACACCAACGCCAATTACATTTTCCATTTTCGCTTCGTATTCTTATCCTATTTTTTTTGTCTGCAGTGATTTTTTTTATATTATCTCTCTATATCCACTGCATCTAGGAACATTCAAAGGACCACTATATATAACTAAAAAGGACAAATAAATCAAGTTGCATCAAGCAATTGAAATCGAACATATTTATATTGATGAAATGAAATTGATATTGTAAGCTAAAACAATTAGATATACGACTCTAATGCTGATGACAATTTAATTATACCTACAAGCTAAATATTCACTTACTTAATTATTTATTAACCGATCAATCATTGTTTTCCTTAATGACTTGATTACAGACCTTTTGAGTATTTGATTTTATTGACAATTTTCGCAAATTGTATTGCCTTAGCTGTCTACACGCCATTTCCCAATGGCGATTCAAATGCGACAAACGCAATTTTGGTAATATTTGATCCATCCATATATTTATTCGAATATACCTAATTAAAATAGAAATGGATTTTTGCAGGAAAAAATCGAATATGTGTTTTTAGTCATTTTCACAGTTGAATGCGTCATGAAGATCATAGCGTACGGTTTTATGATGCACCAAGGTGCATATTTACGGAATGGATGGAATTTGTTAGATTTTACAATTGTAGTAATAGGGTATGTATCATCATTATCCTGCATTTAACAATATCAACTAACCAATTATCTTTGTGTCTTTGTAGTATGATCAGTACGGTATTGCAACATCTGATAAAAGATAGTTTCGATGTAAAAGCTTTGAGAGCATTCAGAGTCCTGCGACCATTGAGACTCGTTTCAGGTGTTCCAAGTACGTGTCATGGATGCCTATACCTAATCCACCCAACCGACAATGAGTTCTGTTGAAAATAATAACTCGAATTCCAAAAAAATTTAAATATAACGGAGATTTTTAGAGTCTCATCATTTTATTTCTTGCTTAAAAATTAAAACTTTCAGCTGCAATTAAAAATCACCGAAATATTATCTCGAGTTGCTATTTTAGTCAAACCAGAAACTGAATTTGAGTTTTGTAAATAATATCAACTCGTATTCAAAAAATTTTAAACATTTTGGAGATTAGTAGCATCAAGAAATCAAAGTCCCATCGTTTTATCTTTTGTTTACAACTTTAAACTTTCAGCTGCAATTAAATATCTCCGAAATGTGATGTCGAGATGTTAATTTCGACAAAACAGAAACTGAGTTGAGTTTTTTAGATAATATCAATTCGAATTCAAAAAATTTTAAACATTTTAGAGATTTTTAGCATTAAGAAATCAAAGTCCCGTAGTTTCATCTTTTGTTTAAAACCTAAAACTTTCAGTTGCAATTTAAAATCTCCGAAATATGATCTGGAGTTGATATTTTCGTCAAAACAGAAACTGCTTTGAGTTTTGTAAATAATATCAACTCGTATTCAAAATATTTTAAACATTTCGGAGATTTTTAGCCCCTTCGTTTCATCTTTTGTTTAAAACTTAAAACTTTCAGCTGCAATTAAAAATCTCCGAAATGTGACCTCGAGTTGCTAGTTTCAACAAAACCGAAACTGATTCGAGTTTTGTAGATAATATCAAGTCGAATTCAAAAAATTTTAAACATTTCGGAAATTTTTAGCATCAAGATCAGAGAAATCAAAGTCCCAGCGTTTTATTTCTTGCCTAAAACTTTAAACTACCAACTAAATTACTTCAAAATCTCCAAAATGTGATCATGAGTTGATATTTTCAACAACACAGAAACTGATTTGAGTTTTGTAGATAATATCAAGTCGAATTCAAAAATTTTTAAAAATTTCGGAAATTTTTAGCATCAAGATTAGAGAAATCAAAGTCACAGTGTTATATTTCTTGCCTAAAACTTTAAACTACCAACTTAAATGGTTAAAAATCTCCGAAATGTGATCTCGAGTTGAAATATTTACACAATGTCAAAACAGTTTCTATTTTCTCGGTTTGGTGAAAATTCGAAATTCTAATGATATTTTGTTTTTAAGGTTTGCAAGTCGTTTTAAATTCGATTCTTCGTGCCATGGTGCCTTTATTACACATTGCTCTGTTAGTATTGTTTGTCATAATAATTTATGCCATTATTGGGTTGGAATTATTCTCAGGAAAACTGCACACAACTTGTTATCACAATATAACAAGTAAGTTTTTCTTTGTGTCTGGCACTGTCTTAAATTGAAATCGTTTTTTGATTCTTCACTTTTTAGATGAAATGATGGATGATCCCCATCCGTGTGGTGATATGGGATTTAATTGTTCTGAAATCGATCCAATGATGGTATGTAGAAATCTTAATGGGACAGAAGAATGGGAGGGGCCAAATAATGGAATTACAAACTTTGACAATTTTGGATTATCTATGTTGACCGTTTTTCAATGCATTACATTAGAAGGCTGGACCGATGTGCTTTATGACGTATGTGATGGTACCCTTATGGAAAAATTGCTCATATCTTATCAAACACTTTCATGTTTTAGATTCAAGATTCTTTAGGAACAACGTGGCAATGGTCTTATTTCGTATCGATGGTGATATTTGGAGCCTTTTTCGTCATGAATCTAATTCTTGGTGTTCTCAGCGGGTATTTGATTTAACACTTTTTTAATATTGTAATGCGCATTAATATTTGCATTTGTATAGTGAATTTTCGAAAGAAAGAGAAAAAGCAAAAGCACGTGGTGATTTTCATAAATTACGAGAAAAGCAACAAATCGAAGAAGACCTAAGAGGCTATTTAGATTGGATTACGCAAGCTGAAGACATTGAACCTGAAGGCGAGGACAAAATCAATCAAGATTCCAAAAGCAAAACAGTCAATGAGATAGACTCCACAGATCAATTAGGCGAAGAAGTTGAATTGGAACAAGAGTCATGGTTCAGCAAGAAAAGAAAAGATTTTGATCGCGTTAATCGTCGAATGCGTCGAGGATGTCGAAAAGCGGTCAAATCACAAGGGTTTTACTGGCTCATTATAGTTCTAGTTTTTCTAAATACTGTTGTATTAGCGACTGAACATAACGACCAACCTTATTGGCTAGATGACTTTCAAGGTATGAAGGTAATACCTACCCCTATTTATCTCTTAAACTGACTGTTTTATTTGTTTCCAGAATATACAAACATGTTTTTTATTGCACTATTTACATTGGAAATGTTATTAAAGATGTACAGCTTAGGTTTTCAGGTAGGTGTACATCAGGGCTGGGGATGGGCAGTATACTAAAGGCGCCCATACACGTTCCGGAAATCCTCTGAAGAAAACTGTTCAGTCCTTGCCTTCGGTGGTAGAAAACTGAGCAGATGTGTGGACTGTTCAGACGGCCGGATAAGAATTGAAAAACTATTCTGAATAACTGAGCAGTCCATCAGTCACAGACTGAACAGGTCGACCGGAATGAGTGTGGCGTTGCGTTGAGTCAGGCATTCCCGAAAGCCAGGACTGCACAGTTTTTCCGGAAAGTGTATGGCCGAGGAGGTATTCAGGCCGAGTCCTGAAATCTGTACAGGTCGACTGATCAGTTTTTCCTCAGAGGATTTCCGGAGCATGTATGGGCCTGGGAAATAATTTTTTCGGTTCTTTTTTTCAATATCCTTTTAATAAAAAAAATAATAATTGTTGAATAAATAGGTCATTCAGACCACAGGCCCACCGGAAAGTTTCCAGCGCATTCCCTTATGGCCCACCCAGCCCTAGTGTACAATTTTTAACCCCGTCTTAACTATAGTTGTTATCTCTAATTATTTATCTATTTACAGGGATATTTTGTATCATTGTTTAATCGTTTCGATTGTTTCGTCGTAATTGGTAGTATAACAGAGACAGTTCTTACACGTTCACAAATTATGCCACCTTTGGGTGTATCTGTGTTGCGTTGTGTAAGATTGCTAAGGGTATTCAAAGTTACAAAGTATGTTTCCGATGCATGCGAGACTTCATCTAATAATTTAAGTGTTGACATTGTAGATATTGGCGTTCACTATCCAATCTTGTAGCATCATTACTGAACTCGATCCAATCAATCGCATCACTTTTACTTCTACTCTTCTTATTCATTGTCATTTTTGCATTGCTGGGAATGCAAGTATTCGGTGGAAAGTTCAATTTTAATGACACCGAAGCTAAACCAAGATCTAACTTCGACAGCTTTTGGCAGAGTCTACTTACTGTATTTCAGGTAAGGATTTTCACTTTGTTTCTTTTCCTATTTGTATTTTTTCTTTTGCTGAAGATATTAACTGGTGAAGATTGGAATCTTGTTATGTATGATGGCATTGAAGCATATGGTGGAGTTGCTTCATTTGGTATTTTGGCGTGCATCTATTTTATAATACTCTTCATTTGTGGTAACTGTATCCTTTTCTATGCTCATGATATAATTCCGAAAGAATTGTGTTTTCTGGCTTCCTGAATCAAAAAAAAATCTAGATATTTTATTAAACGTCTTCTTGGCTATCGCTGTCGACAATTTGGCCGATGCGGAGTCTTTAACAGCAATTGAAAAGGAAGAGGAAGACGCTGAAGCTGAAAAGCAAAAATCAAAAAGTCCAACACCAGCACATGATGAAGAAATTGATATGGAAGAACATAGTGTTGAAGAGGAAGACATTGAAGATGGAGCATACGAATCAGAAAGATCGGAACATGATGAAGAAGACGAGGAGGAGGAAGAAACGGAATCACAAACAAAAATGAATTTGAACGAAGAAGAAGAAGATGGAAAAATTTACGACGAACATAGTCCAAATGAAAAAGGTAGGACTAAATAATTCAGTTGATGCTTTTGTGAACTGTAGCTATCTAAAAATCTACACTGCTTTTGGTTCAATCAGAAATTTGTATATCATATAGTTAGGACAAAACATATTGGCAATGCTTTTCAGAGGAATTAGAAGTAGAGGTTACTAGGGAAACAGCTCGACCTCGGAGATTGTCCGAGGTGAATATTGTCAACAAAGTACATCCTATACCAAAAGGGAGTGCCTTCTTTATATTTTCCCAAACAAACAGGTAGGCCCCGAAAAACAGGACATGGCTGCAGAAGATAGGTTCCCGTTTCCCAATTTCGTTTTTAGTTATTTCCAGATCCAAATTGTTGGCACGCGGAACTTTATTATTTATTTAGGAAAAGTGCACAAAACCTATTTCAACTTCTAGCAGCTATGTCAAATCGTAATCTAGTATTAAGTTAGTGTGCACCCTTTCAGATGTGGAAGACATCGATAATGGAGATGTCAGTGCGCGTCCTCGACGCACGTCTGAATTAAAAAGCAACTCAAAGAAAATACCAATACCACCAGCGAGTTCATTCTTCATTTTTTCCCCCACAAACAGGTGAACGGGTAGCCCGGTACCCCTCCCCCAAAAGTAGTTGGCTCGAGTGTTGCTGCTTGTTATTCGACGTAGATGCATACCCCTTTTAATATGTAGCTCGTTTCCAAGCAATATACGCTGATGTGACTCTTCTCTTTAGCATCATAATACCATTTCTTCTACGTGTATACGCATCAAATCATCAAACGAATATACATACATTTAGTATACATTCAAAATTCCTTCATTCAACCACCACATCTTGATCCATTTACAATTATTTCAATCAAATAAGAGGGCAACACCCAATTTTACTGCTTACAACTCTAGCGAGAAAATTTATTTCTTGTGTACGTTACGACCGGTTTCGATCTTTTACGATGGGAATTTAACCTGGAAGGCTGGAAGGCTGTAGGTTTCTTTATGGAAGGCTGGCTGTATGTATTTTTTATGGACGGCCGGCTGTATGTAAGATCATATCAGACAGCCGGCCATCAATAGGAAATACATACAGCTAGGCTAGCCTTCCATAAGAACACATACAGCCTTCCAGCCTTCCACTTCCAAGTTAAATCCCCATCTGCCAGCACTGTGTCATTTCCTCTTCTTAACTAAATTCAAACAACATTATATTTCGATGCGGAAAACACATTACAACTACGGTGTTTTCCTCACCGAAAGATGATTTTGTTTGAATGTAGTTAAGTAGAGGAAATGACCCAGTGCTGACAGATGGCGATTTAACATGAAATGTGAAGCCAGGAAGGATGTATGTGTTCTTGTGTAAGGCTGGAAGGCTGGCTGTATGTATTTCTTATGGGCGGCCGGCTGTATGTAAGATCATATCAGACAGCCGGCCATCAATAGGAAATACACACAGCTAGCTTTCCATAAGAACATATACAGCCTTCCAGCCTTCCACAAGAACACATACAGCCTTCTAGCCTTCATCTTCCATGTTAAATCCCCATCTGCCAGCACTGGGTCATTTCCCCTACTTAACTACATTCATACATCATCTTTCGGTGCGGAAAACATACTACAACTACGATGTTTTCCGGACCGAAAGATGATGTTGGTTGAATGTAGTTAACCGAAGTTACGTGAAAATGCGATCGAAACCGGTCGTAACGGACACAACAATAGTATATTATTATATGAGCAATTATGATAGCCATTGCTCACGAAGATGATGTTTGAGCCCACGAGCCGCAAGGCGAGTGGCACAATTCATCTGAGTGAGCAATGGCCATAATCGCGAATATAATACATGCTTTTTCTACACCTTGCACTATTTTTAACACAAAATACAAATTGTGATTTCTCGATGAAGCAACGAACGAGCACTAACTGACAAGTGAAACAATATGGAGGGCGATTCACATCGAG
>JARJEB010006961.1:0-14079 GCA_030264535.1 Liometoxenus newtonarum
CCGCGGCCCCTTTGTCCAAATAATTTTTGCTACTAGTCGGCGCTGCAGTGTCGCTTTGGCACTTTTACAGTTCTTTCAACGTTGGTCACGCCTCTCAAGTCCTATTTAAGGCGAAACATCTCCTTGGATGAATTTTAGTTTTAACGGTTTTTGGCAAAAGCAAAAGTCAGGAGGCATGTCCCTGCCGATACCCACGGTCTCCCGCTGAGAATAAAAATCCTAAATACACACAACCCTTGATTATTTCATGTTCAAAAATGAACCAAACATGTACAATTTGCCAGGTTTACTTACTTAAACACAATTTACATTTCATTTGTTTGAAACAATTAACAACTATCATTAACAATTAATAATCCCCTTTTATTGCGTCAGCTGCCTTTTCAGCAATTGTAACTGTCGGAATATTAGTATTACCCGACGTAACTAAGGGCATAATGCTGGCATCAACCACCCTCAAACCATCAATTCCATGTACCTTCAGTTGCGGACTCACAACAGCCGATGGATCTCCATCTGGACCCATCTTACATGTTCCACTTGGATGATACACTGTTGTGCCAAAATTCCGCAAACTGCAGTTCCAATACGAAGGCGTATTGAATTCGAATATATCATTGGGGCAATTAGGGATATCAAAATTAGCAACACGTGTATTGTCAAAAGGACTAGTAGCAATAAGCCGGTTCATGAACTGTATCGCCCTCAACATTGTTTCCACATCTTCTCTTTTATCCATGTAACCTGGATGAATCAACGCAGATGAGAACGGATTTGTGGAATTTAAAACGATTTTCCCACGTGAAAGAGGATTTATCAAAACAAAGAGCACAGTCAACAAGGTAGCATTTTGATTGATAGAAGTTATGCTTTCCGCAGAGACCTTGTTGAAACCGAGTTTATCTAAAAAAAGGGGCATAGTCAACTGGTCTTCTTTTGGCATGGATAGGTGCATAATTTCAATGTCTGGATGAGAAGAATCATTCTTTGTATTGATCCAACCAGTGATTTGGCCAACACCAATTTGTCCCAAGACACCTTCACGTTTGTTGCAATACTCTTTTGCAGATTCCGTTAGGTTAGCTTCAACTGATTCATTCCGGAATTCAATAAAATACGCTGGAAACATCAAGTGATCTTGCAGATTCTTACCAACAGGCAAATCCTTAATCACTTTCATATTCAATTCCTCGAGATTTTCTTTTGGACCAATGCCCGAAAGCATCAATAATTTTGGTGAATTAACAGCACCGGCTGAGAGGATGACTTCTTTGGTGGCATAAATTCTCGTGGTATTATCCTCCAACTGCACTCCGATGGCCCTTGGTTTCTTAGTGGTTTCCTCAGTAGATTCTGCACCACTTGCTTTGTCAAACAATATTTTAGTGACACGATTGTTGATCAGAACACAGAGGTTCGAACGTGACCTTGCTGGAACGACATAACCTTTAGCAACATTAAATCGTTGATTGTCCCATATGGTGACTCTGGAATCGCGATAACCTAGGGATTGCTCCGGGCCGTTGATTTCGAGTCCCACTGACTCAGCCCCACGAAGAATTGTGTTTCTGATTGGTGACGAGCTCTCGTACAGTGTCGTCTTTAAATTGCTGAAGGTCTTATTAAAGTAGGGTTGTAAGGACTTCCAATCCCAACCAATATTACCAAGTTTAGCCCATTGATTGTAATCTTTAGGTTGTCCTTTGATGGCCAACATTACGTTGATGGAGCTGCCGCCGCCAAGGGCTTTACCTTGTGGCCAGCTGCATTGTTCACCGATGAAGCCTTTGCAATGATTTCCCTTTTCAGTTTTGAATTGCCAATCTTCTTTCGTGCGTTGTATTGCAAAGAACATTGCCGGTGTCTGCAAAAAGAAAGTCATACATTTTTGGATTCGAGTAACTCTTGTCTTACCTCCGATAAGCTAGAAGGAGTACCACCAGCTTCGATCAACAAAACGTTCCAATTTTTATTTTCACTTAAACGATTCGCCAAAACACATCCAGCTGATCCACCTCCAATGATAATGAAATCAAATTTCATACCATTTTTGAAATCACATGCAGTTCTGTAATTGTTTGGATCGTACAACGGACATTGATACAAATAATTTATGATTGTAAGAATGGTGGCCGCTGATGTGGATATAGTCGATTCCATTCTGCTTCTTGGAAATTATCACATCAACATCTGGTAATCCACTTGTATGTGGTCGCCACTTTTAACTATTCCTATTAAACACGCACAGATGCCACAAAAACATTCCGTTTAACTTCACTTGAAGTATTATACTTACATATTGGTTTCTGCTGTTTGTAATTGTAATTATACATTATTATATTAAAGAAGAGTTACCCCGACTTTATAATGGACACATTGTATAATACTTTGGAAACTTTTGAGCTAATTAATATTAATTAATACATGAATTTTGTTATCTTGTACGTAAATTTCCATTGAAAATAGTTTTTGTCACGGTTTTTGTTTCGTTGTTAATAACTTGCATATATTTTCATTTATTAATGGTTCATGCGGTAAGTTTTGCTTATGTTTTATTTAGTAAACATTTTAATGAATACAAGAACATTGCTCCATAAAAATTTGCCAATACAGGGGCGGACCGCTAACTTCAGCGGCCGTGAGCTAAGACTGTTTTGGATATACCGGGTCATCAAAAATTATCTTAGGAAAAGCTGACTGAATGTTTATTCTGGAATCATGCAATTATCATTAATTTATTGATTGTCAAAATCTGTCAAACCGTTGTGGTTAAGCTTTCTTACTATTGCAATCCTAAGCAGTTTTTTAATCATGGTATTCATCACAGAACACAAATCTTACATGATTGAAGCATATTTTCGAACTGGTGTGCTAGTTCATGGAATCAGCGTTTATGTTTGAACAATTTTCGAGAGCACTTCCCAGCCGTAGCAGTCTTAACACAGGACTTTATGCGTGCCTTCGGAATGGTGTTGGTGTGTTCCGCAAAACTGGCTCTGTGACTCATAGATAAGGTGCTGGTAGGCCAACCGTTCGTACAGAAGAAGTTGTTAATTTGGCGTTTTTATTAATAAAAACGAAATTAGTGTTTCAATTTAATTTTCAAGCTTGTATGAACTTTTGTGTTTGTCGCTGTTGAACTTATGGGAGTTTCATGGGCATG
This sequence comes from Liometoxenus newtonarum, assembly GCA_030264535.1. Lineage (NCBI taxonomy): Eukaryota > Metazoa > Arthropoda > Insecta > Coleoptera > Staphylinidae > Liometoxenus > Liometoxenus newtonarum. The sequence goes on from JARJEB010006961.1 coordinate 3,164, forward strand.
CTTCAAACCCAAAAAACTTTCGTATATCAACCTGCACCAGTGCGTAGCATATGGTAAGGGGTCGCGCGGATGTTGGCGTACCTCCTTTTCTAACCTAGTTTTTGTTTGTTTTGTATTGTAATACCATTTTTAGTATAAGATTAAAATTTAAAAAAAAAATTATTAAACTTTTAGTTTTTTCATATAATTAAAATAGGTAGGTCATATTCAAGAATTTCATTGACATTGTCGATATTTTGTCACAGTTGACATTCCGTTATCCTTCCAGTTTATTAAAATTATTTATTACATTCAGTGCATACTGTTGTGAAATAATATTTGAAAATGCCTTTTAAACTACGCACTACTTCATTGCGTGGGATTGGCCATAAAATCATCCCACCAGCCTCGGATGAAGATAAAGCTCTTTTAGTTCAATCAAACACAATTCCTCCAGGAATTCGTGGCTTGTTGTGCATACCCACTGATCCTGTATATAAAGTTGTCGTCTTGATAATGAACCTAATTACATATTATTGCGTTATTATCGATTTTACAATTGCATTGGGAGAAACAGATTACAGAAAAAAGATGACGCCATTGCGTGAAGGAAGTTTAAGAGGTAAAATGGTTTAATTTCCTTAGAAATTACAGAATAAGTCAAGGAAATGGGTTTCAGTCAACATAACCAAGTACGTTCCACCACCCTCAATGTTTACATAAAAAAGAAAGTAAAACCGAGGGTAAAACCAAAGATAAAACCATTAGGCAGGCATTCTAATAACCTCCAAATTTCGCTTGCTTGTGGATGAAAACATGATGCCTAAGGCTAAAGGCTGGCTAAACCATCCACAATGCCATATTAGACAAATCTCAGCAGCGGCAGCGCCAACCAATGTGTTTCCTCCACGAGGAAAATTTTCACGTTTGTAGAGTCTGTGGCAAATCAAGCTGCCAACTATAGGCAACCCAGCGGACTTTCGCGGTAGGAACCAAGTGCGTTCCTGTTCACAGTCGGAGGCGAGCATATTTCCCGGAATTGTTCGTTTTGCCGACGGTCAGCGCCTCCGCGGTTTGTGTCGATCGTCGCGTGCATCCGAACTTCCTTTTCCGTATGAGCCGCGATCCAGTACAGACCATTGGCCGTTTTCCAGTTGAGACTCTATGAGCACGTCCTTGGTTTGTCGTTCTCCGAGGTCTATTCGGGATCGCGCTGCTGCTTTTAGGTAAGCCAATAACTTTTTCATGGCTTCGCCTATGTTTTTGTCGTTCCTAAGTGTTTGCATCCTGTGATTCTGGAAACTAACACCTTACTTTTAGATTCCTAACTGGTTAATGTGCCTGCGAGCACGTGCGTAAGATTCTTACCTACGTTAAGGCGCCTCCGAGAATTTTGACTGGGTTGTTACCATTCGGCTATTAAATAAAGAGATGATTGACTGATTACCATCTTCACAGTTGTATCATTTATTTCGTCGGACCTACTCTGAGACGCGTTCATTCCACTCACCGACCCTTCCAATGGTTGAGGCGGGTCCTCCGCCCTACGCTTCGTTACACGTCATATAAACTCCTAAGAACACCCATAGAACACCTAAATTTGTACTTATATCGTTTTAGATTCCATTCGTCCAGATCTATCTATATGCATAACATTATAATTATAAGATTGGCCATAAACCCATTTCCATGACCATTGCCGAAATTAGATACAAATTGTAGATAGGTACTTATTGTTATTAAGTCTTTTTTTTAAATTTTCAGACTATATATTCTGTTTTGATTTCATTTTCCTGGTTGATTTACTTTTATCGATTTGTCACAAAAAAGCCAAAATGATACCATCTCGGAGTACAATTGTGATTGCCATCGACATTTTTACCTTTGTACCCTATGATATGATTTACATCGTGCTAGCAGGAACTAACACTCGAGTATTTTACGGTCTACGACTCCGATATCTATTGCGATTCGTGCGTTATTTATGGGAAGTTAGATTGATCAATCGATTTAAACTGTCTCTAATGTACGTCATGATTGTTTACATTGTGCTCTCATCATGTGCTTGCATGATGGCCGTTTGCATTCGTATTCATGTTATGTAAGTAACTTTTTGCACACCCATGAACATTTTATGCAACGGAATTTGTGTTAGACCAGTTGCATAACGGATTCTCTAACATAAGTATCATTTAACATTGACCGATTATATCCATAACGCACGATTATTGAGATTGACTGAAGTGTCCATCTCCTTCTTTCTCGTTCTATGGTTCAATGCAGTAATAGACAATTGTTGTTTGGGTTGCATACGTGTTGAGATTGTTCGACGTCAATGAAACCTAACTTTGCATTTGACGTTTGAGTCTGTTCACAGCAACGTAGTGATTCCGTGAGTGATTTCGTGATCTAAAATATGTATAACCTAACCCTTATTTACTTCCTTTATCCTTATACCAAGGATTTCGCTCAGTAGTAACGAAGATCCTAAGAACCTCAGCGACTGACTTGTGGGTGTGCAAAAAATAGTGTTCGCAACTCTTTACGTTAAGAAGGGTCTCGCTCGTGCTCGCAAAACACTCGCTCATAAGACTCTTCTGAACGTAACTTGTTGCGAAAATAACTATTATATTTAACTAACATCAATAAAATTGTTCTAATTTAAATGTTTTAGGTGTAACACTCCATTGGAGCCAGCTTTCAACATAATACATTGTACTAATCTTACCCTCTTCGATATTTACTTTACGTATGCGATTTTAAATACACAAATAAGTTATTCAGGCATGCTATTTATGGGAGCCCCCTATGCCATCCTAAATTATATTGATGGTATTCTTCAACTTTGCGTCTTAATCATTTCCTACGTGTTGATACCGAAATTGATCTGCATTCTAATGGAAAAATATGCTCACAAGTACAATTTCTGCATGCATGGACATCTTGTAATTAAAAGCGTTACAGGGAAAAATGCTGGACTATTAGATGACAAAAACATCAAGTCGAATGTCGCCAATTTACTGACTCTCGTATTAGATTACATGACAAGCTATTGGAAACACTATCAGATTCAGAATATACAAAGTACATATTCTGGTAATTTCAAGGTAGCCACCATACCATCTGTCATTTATAACGAAATAACGTTGGACATCACATGGAACATGTTCAAACACTCATTGCTATTTCGTAACGAAAGCACATCGTTTTTGAGACAGGTGTCCAAGTTAACTGTATTCAGTTTTGGTGCCAAGAATGATATTATCTATGAACAGGGAATGTTTCGTTATTCAATGATTTATATTATCAAAGGCATTGTTAGTTTGTTGAGTGAGACTACTGGCCGACAACCATTGATTTCATTTTCTGGTAAAACTATTCACTTATATACGGGTATTCCTAGTATTCCAGATGCTTACATTTCGTCTGAGCAGAATTTAGGGAATCTTTGCGGCATGGCCCCCTCATCCTAATGTGAGCCTCCACCAGGTCAGGTCAGGCCAGGTTCTCTGGCGGCCCCCCTAGTCTAAACGAATCATTACGCGCCGGGCCCCTCTAGTTCCGGCCCCCCCCCTGGCTAGAATTCTGTCAGCCCCCCCAATCCTTGTGGGGGCCATGCTTGACAGCAGAGCAGTAAGGAGAGTTTGGAGACAAACTCATCAGAAATATCTATCTTATCTAAGAGGATAAAATTGAGAGGAAGTGAGGGTTCTCCTTTATCATCAAGAAGAGTGATCTTGAAGTCATATGACCCTCTAGTCCAAGTCAACAGCCGCCATACAAGTGCATACATGTCTCAAGGCATGTACACGTACGTTCATGTATGTACCAACATGTATGCCCGTGTGTGGCGATAAAAACGGAGGACATATGTATGCACCTTGACAAGGTACGTCGTACTTATCAACCAAGATTCGCTTGACTTTATGTTCGTCGTACAGAGCGCTCCTATGGGCGCCATACACGGTCGTTGATGTTTTAAGACATGTACGACGAACATGCCTTGAGACATCAACCACCGTGTGGCGTGTATGGTGCCCCCAAGTTTCGCTTAAATTTATGTTCGTCGTACCTGGCGCTCATATGGACGTCATACACGGTTGTTGATGGCTTAGGACATGTACAACGAACATGTCTTGAGATTGTGTATGGCCCTCTTAATGAATTCGAATTCTCCTTACTGATCTTCTCTTGAGCGGTAAATAGGTAATGCTTAAAGTAGATAAAGTCTATAATGAATTCGTTTTGAAAAAATACTAGGTGGTACATGCTTCGGTGAACTGTCATTATTTATGAACATCCCATCAGCCACGACAGTCGTTTGTAGGACTTACTGCGAATACATGGTACTGACCCGTCTAAATTTCATGAAAATTCGTTACATTTATCCGGAGGTCTACGACAGATTGAGAAAACAAACCATAACGCGAATAGGAAGTGCCAAAAACTATGATTTCATTGCTACAGAGATGTACAAACAAGGTGAAACTAAACTACCCAAATGTACAACATCCATGAGGTTATAACCATCCAGTACTTTTCGCATTACCTATTTTATTATTACAATAATTTTTTGCTTTGTAGATATATCAAAGCAACAATTCGTACTTTCACCGAAACACACTCACATCAGAGTCTTCAGAATACAATAAATATACCGCACAGAATGAGACCTGAAGCAACATTTTCCGAAACAATCTTCAACGCCAACTTCATCCCTTTATATGTGATGGCCGACGTAATGGAATCCAATTTAACATCTCACTTTACATTATCTGGATGGAATTTCAAACTCAAACCAACTTCGACTCTGTATTCTATATGGAATTTTGTTATTATCATTTTCGCAATTTTGGATAATCTGTTCTACCCCATTGGTGCTGCCCAAGATGTGGACCTCTACACGTCTTTCTACGATTATTTTGTCATTATTTTGCATATCTTTTATGCAATTGACTTTATATCGTTCAACTTCATTGCTGTGATGAAGTCTGGCAAGCATTTGATTGATTCTGAAGCTATACTGATGTATAAGATACAAAAGTTACATTTTTGGTTAGATCTCCTCAGTTGCATACCAGTGGAAATTATACTGCAAATAATGCAAGAACCATTTCCTTCGTATATCTACAGAATAGTGGGTATCAATCGCCTCATTAAGATCTACAAGTTATTGGACTTTTTTCAAAATCGATTATTTTTTAAGCCAAAATATTTGGTATTTGTACAACTTGCTAAATCAATCTTTACCCTAGTGATGTTACTATTCTTGGGCTATTCAACATTCCATCGTTTTGGTTACTTCGATTTATGCAACCTTAACCCACAAGATCCATTTTGGAAAAAGTTGTGCATCGTCTACCAGTTTTATTTTTCCATGGCAAATGTGGGTATGGAGATTAATCGAGACGTCAACATGTTGCCTATGATCATTTTGCAGACATTAGCATCTTTCTTTATACCAATTGTTTTCTGTATCAATGCAGCATGTTTCTGTTTGGTTTATATGCCAAAGGTGGAATACGAAAATAAGATTGATGACCTTAAACGAACGTTTGTCTTGTATAAATTCACCAGTGGCCCTAGGAAGAAGATGATCAGATTTATGAAATTACACCATGAAGCCGGCAAAGGGTTCTATCTAACCAACAAAAACTTATATATGAATATGATGGGCAAATCTTTATTTAAATTGCATCGAGTAGATACTTACTATGACTTTATCAGTTCTATAGGATTCTTTCAGGAGATGTCCAAACAGACCATTAACACTCTGTGCGAAATTGGTACAATCGTTTTAGTGCCACACGGTGAGATCATTGTGACGGCCGGTTCTTTGGTTAAACAAGTCTTTTTCATTATGGGTGGAAGTTGCAGTTATGTATCGAAAGTTGGTACAACACAATTTAAATTTATTGGACGAGGCGATTCTATTGTGTTACTTGAGGCTTTTCTAGGTTACAATGCTTTGAACAGTATTGTAGCTATCACCGATTGCCAATTGCTCTGCGTATCATTCACAGAACTGAAACGCAAACTGGTGCATTTTCCAATTGAGATAACTTTCATTAACAACGCGCTTTCTGAATTGGTTAGTAAAGCACAATTAAATAGTTTGCAATTCACCGATCCACATGTTTATGCTGCATTTGAGGAAGGAGAATCTTGTCGGTATTTTGGCCATCGACCACCAGAGAAATTTAAACGAGACTTTCGACATTTTCGATTTCTCCATGTGCTTTTTATGAGATGTACCATTACACCGTATGGGAGGTTTTGGTTTTCATGGGAGATTAGCCATATCACAGTGACATACCTGTATTGTTTCATTGGTACCATCCCAATTACGATAAATTATGATTACAAAGATTATTGGTTTTGGTTATTTAGATCAATGGACATTTTCTATCTGATTGACATGTACTTTCGTCATCATGTTGTTTATTTTAACAAAATTAACATAGAAGTTCAGCATCCGTGGAAGACAGCGAAACAATATTGGAAGACAAGTTTTGCGATCGAAATCATTTCGTCTGTACCTCTTGAACTGATTGTTTTGCCAATTGTGGATGAAATTCATGTGCCGCTTTTGTGTTTACTACGCATAAATCGATACTTGCGTTTATATCGTTTTTATGGTTTAAAGCAATTTCTAAATTATCGCTACATGCAGACCCATACGGTGGAAGTTCTCTTACCTTACATTGCTGGTTCATTATTACTATTTAATTTTTTGCTTCTGGAACTATTGGATTCGATTGATACAGTCCAAATACACGAAATGCGTCCAGTGTTTTACATGGACAACATCTTCCTGTTCTGGTTGAATTACTTTAGGAAATTACAGAAAGCAATTCGCGAATGGAGCAACATTGGAATCTTTGACGGATTTATTGGCATGGAGGACCTGTGGAGGCATATTCTAATGAATATATTTGGATTATTTATCATTACTTCATTATCCTGTGTTCTTATTGCAATGAGTTTATTTCGGCGAACTTATCTGATGACGTTTCAAATCAAAATGCAACGCTTGGTGCAGTTTATGAACATTCGGAAAGTCGACAAGATCATTCGCAACGAACTCATCAAGCATTACGAATATTTATGGAAGCTGCGGGAAGGCAAAAGTCTTGTTGAAGTGTTAAAAATATTCAGTAGAAGCGTAAATGAAGATATTATTTATTCATATTACGCACCAACTCTGCAAAACACTATACTCTTTACGGATTTCCCTAAAGTTATCTTAAAGGACATATTGTCTGCGCCAGATTTATATCGACTTATGATTCTTATAACTGGGATAGTCCTACGGGTCAATGATGTGCAAGATAAAATTTTTATAATTTACAATGGCAGCGTTGAAGTTCTAGGTCCAGATTATAGTTATTTGAGGGAACTGCGTATTGGCAGCTTGTTTGGCTGTTTGGATAATGTTCCATTGAATCGTAGTACTCTGACATATGTTGCTAAAACTCATTGTGAATTTTTATGCATTCCAAGCAAAACTTTTCATGAAATATTGAGTAAATATCCACGCTTCTACAGGTTCTACTTGAAATTATTGGCCAGTTCAAATTTGGATTACATTCCATGCTTAACCGTCAAAGGTAAATTTGTGCTGAGTAGTCAAACTTCACTTGAATCCCACTTAAAACAAAAGCAAAAACAAGTTAATAAAGCTGTAAAAACATTTGCGAAAATATTTCCAGTCATGAAGAGGAGAGAATATGTGGAATTTGGTTTTACCATATTCCTTACAATTGCATTTCATTTCGAATGCATGTTGATGACATTTTTGTACACGTATTTTGAAGTTGTGGTGTATATCGCTTACTTTTTTGATGTTATTTTTTGGATTAAAATGTACATTGATTTCTCAACAGCGTACGAAGACGAGTATGGTTTGGAAATTACTCAGCGTAAACTGATTGCGATTAGATACATTCGCGAATATACCGGATTCATTTTTCACTTGCTTGTGAATTTTCCATTTGAAATATTTGTGCTTGCAATACCAACCAAATATAAATATATTTGGAATCTTATCTGGGCACGTTTACGATTTAATCGTCTCTTTAAGATTATACTAGTTTTCAAGCACGTGCGATCAGTACGACAACGATTGAACGTTAATGTTGGACTGGTGAGTGTGGTTGATATCTTTCTGATACTTTTGACCACACAACAGTGCAGCATTATTATATTATCACATTACGTATACTTTTACAATGGTATACCTTATCTGAGTCCGTTTATTATGCATACATATTTTATTTCTAAAAAAATGTACACTCCATATGGATTGACTGTACCGCAATTCACCGAGACGATATACTATAAAGTATCCTATATTGTCATATTGGTGACAACACAATTGGTTTGTCTTCATGTATTAGGTCAATGTGTGTCCACCTATAGAGTGAAAACATTTAGTCGATTTCGTTACGAAACGTTTTTGAACAACCAAGAGAAAGTAATGCGAATGATGGGTGTTTCCCCTCCATTGTTTCAACGCGTTAAAAGTTATTGCAGGAACCTTATTCAGCAGGGATACAACGTTCAATTTCCCAACTTTGTAATCAACGCTCCGTATTATTTGCGTGAAGGATTATTGGATTCGATGTTTGGATTTCATCTACGTCAGCATCCGGTGTTTAAAAGATGTCATTCGGATTTCATTCGGCAAGTGGCCGCAACATTTAAAACGACACACTTTTTCCAAGGCGATTTTATTACATTTCAAAATGACATCGATTCAAAAATATATTTTATTCATTACGGAGAAGTTGAAGGATTGATTGAAGATAATCTTTATTATGATGTTGCGGATAGCAAATATGTTGCTGGCGATTATTTTGGTTTTCATCAACTAATTTCACATACAATTGGTCATTCTAGAACTTATAAAGTTGTTTCGAAAAAGGCTACGATTTTATCACTCAAGCGACAGACCGTGTTACACTTGTTAGAGTTTTTTCCAGCATCAAAGTTTATATTTTATAATTGTAATGCAGTGAACGATGAACTGGTGAATGCTGAAGTTGAATATCGCGATTATTTGAGGCATACTAAAGGAATACATGAATAAAAGTAATTATACTAAAAATAAAGTACTAATTTTACTCAAACCAGAAAACTAATAATCTTTTTTAAGTTACCATCTCCAGATGGGTTATCGATGACCCGCACTCGTCAGCCCCGGGCCATCTCTTCAAAATGGCAATAGAAAGACATCTAATAATTTTTATATTTAACTCATAACGCGAACATTTTGGATATAGAAACATTAGTCAGAATAATTAATGCAAGTAGTAATAATGAAATAATTGCAGTAATTAAGCGTCACCTGCTTTATTAGCAGCAGCAGCCTTCTTCCTTCTTGCGCTTCTCTTCTTGGACTCGTTAACGCTGCCAGCCAAGAGGCCCTTGCGTTGCATAGCATTCAGTTTCTTCCTCTTATTATCATTGCGTTTCGCTCCTTTATTTCCACCGCTGTACTCGACATTGATTCTTCTTTTATTTAAAGTTGTGTGGTGCATTGACAAGGCTTTCTGTAAAACAAAATTTACATTTACAAACCAAAACATGAAATAATAAGAAAAGCAAAGCAACAAATTACCTCATAGGCTTCTTGATCCTTTACTTCTAAATGACAAAATCCTTTTTTTTGTTCATCGATCGGAATACGAACGCTAACGATTTCACCAACCTTCTTGAAATGCTCTTTAATTTGATCCTCAGTAGTTGCGTAATCCACATTACCAACGAATAAGACATAACGAGTCTTCTTATTCGATTTCTTAACTTGTTCAGTATTCTTTACAACAGGTTGTTTTACTTTTTCTTGAATTTCATCGTCGTCACTTCCGGCTTCTACTTCTTGATTGTCATCAACGTCAGCGCTAGAATCTTCGTCTTCTTCTTCGTCATTAACGGCTTTTGCTAATTGTTCAGCTACTGTACCGGTTATTTCTGCATCATTTTGAGTGATTTCAAGCATACCTTTTGGTATTTTCGGTGTGTTTTTCTGGTTCGTGTTAGATTTCTGTACTGATGCATTCACAAACTGTCCAGTCTCTATTTTCTTTACGTACTGAGTGAGGATACGTAACCTACGTCTGGCTGTATAAGATAAAGTGCTTCGTTTTTCAAGCGATTCAATATGATTTTTGAGCTCTGGCAACATTTCTTGTAACTTCTCTGAGTCTTTATCATACATCAACTTCCTGATTTTACTAACTAGTTCTGAATTGGGCTTACGATTGCGCTTCTTCTTCTTTTCGACCGTAACAGATTTCTTGTCCACTTCTGCATTTGATTTTCCATCTAAAGATGACGTCCCTGCGAACATAGCGATCTTCGGTTTTTTATTTGGAGTTTCCTCGTCGCTATCACCACTAGTCGCTGGTTTCTTGTGCTTCTGACCTTTACTTGCCGGCTGTGCAACAGATTGTTTCTTATTTTTGTTGCCTTTTGCTTTCTGCTCTCCAACAACTACCATTTGTTTCTGTTCCGCATCTGGCTTTCGTTGCTTGTCACGATTTCTTTTCTTTGCTTGTCCATTACTTTGCTTTGCATTCTTTGGAGATGAAGCTTTGAGGACAGCTTTTGCTTTTTCAATTGGGGAATTTGCCATTTTAGGACTTTTGGGAGATTTAGGGCTTTTATTTCCTTGCTTATTTGGAGATTTACCCTTTGAGTCTTGCTTGATTTTCATGTTTGCACTTGCTACTAGATTTAAATAAAATATTTTACAAGTTTCATTAGCAGAAAATGGCTTTATGCTCAAATGTAACGTTAACAGGTAATAGTTACGAAAATATTGAGCAATATAACATAACCTTTCTTACATTCTATGTTAAATGCGTTACGTGTGAGCATAAAGCACCTTAAATTTTTAAGTAATCGGTTGTTTACCTGTTTAGCAAATTAAG
>JARJEB010006979.1:0-17841 GCA_030264535.1 Liometoxenus newtonarum
ATAGTATATTATTCAATCAGTGTATTATTGGGATAGGCGAGTGTCGTAACCATCCGAGTCAATTAGAATAATACACGAGTTAAATACTATACTTTATCCACAACTTTTCAATTAAATGTCTCAATTTTACTATACCGACGATCTCCAACATAAATTATGAAAGTCATGAATGAAACTGCTGTTTCTGCGATGACATTGAACCGATATAAACTCCAAATCAGCTATCCCATTTGTTAGATACATGCGTGTTTATGTTGGGTATCGATGGCATTATGAATAATAAACAGGTATCCATGGGATTATGAGTACATAATACCATTGATACGTCACTATAATACAATGATTTAAATAATGATATCGATTAAGCAACTGATTGTTATGAAATAATTGAGACATAATTGGATAGTCCTGGATAAAAGAAAAACTTAAAAGAAGTTCGTTCATTTGTTTGGTTTCTCATCGTACGAACACAATATGAGTTTAAGGTGAATTTATTAACTGTTTACTTCAATTTGTCGCTTGTTTTTGTTGGGTTTCTTAACAATATTTTAATATCTTCATTATATCGTCCAATGTTTTTAATACTTACAATTTTCTTTTTATTATTATTATTATTCATTTTTAGCAATAATATTTACATTAATATCACTTTCAATTTGATTAAGAAATAACATTTACTTATTTTTTTATTTTCATACAAATTTCCATTTTATTATTTTTGCTTCTTTATATTAAGTATTTAAATTTATACAAATTATTCCAATATATTAAAAATTTACATCATTGCCTCAATGTTCCTCCTCTAATTTTAATTTTTTTGCAATCAGTTCGATTTATTATATTTTTTACAATTCTTTAATCCTTTTCTCTGCATATAATTTCCATATTTATTACAAGATTTCATAATGTTTTTCTTCTTTTAGATATCATTTCTATGTACTCGTAATTAATGAAAAATATCACTATGCGGATCGTCATTTACATATTGTCAATATCCCTTAAATAATACGGTCATTACCTCGTAAAATTACAATATATTACAACATAAAAATATTTACATGCTTCATAATGTTTATTTTTCGATTTTACTTAAACATAATTATTTTTTTATTAATAATTGTTATCAATATTTGTTCATTACTGCCTCAGTTGGTATGTATTGCAATAAAATTAAGTATTTATGTGTTTTTAAAATTTTTATATTTATTGCAACAACAAAACAATTCCAAAATGTTCTTCATTCCAAAAAAAAAAAATTATGTAAAGTTTACATGCACTTATTTTCTTTAAATGCGTAATTATTTTTAGCCGACACGATGTGCACAATGGTCCCAAAACATCGGCGACAAGTCAAACGAATCATTAATTAATTTAAATGTATTTTGCATTGATATAAATAAATTCATAGTAAAATAACAAATATCTAATATATTTCGCGCCTTGTCCTCCCTGATTAAACATGTAGTACCCCGTTTATCCAGTTAGGACGAGGCGCTCATAGAATCAAAATCGAACTTCACTCAGGTAAGTTCCTTTGATTGTATGATTTTTTGCACATTTGCACATATCAAATTGGAAATTGGAAATTGAAGCCACAGATGAAAACAAAACAACCAAAGGCCAAAAAGAATTTGATTTACCGTCAAGTCATGACTGTGTGCAATCGATGTAGATTCGTCAATGTCGTCACGTCATTTGGCTGCAAACGCAATGCTTCCCTGTAACTATCAGCCGCCTCCCGATACTTCCCATTTAAATGAAGGATTGCACCCAGGTTGGTATGTCCTCTTGCATCCTATAACAACAAAACAATACAAGAAATTATTACCGAATTTCGTCTGGTGAAATTGGTAACCTTCAGTTAGGGAGGGGCAACATTAATTTGAACTAGTGACATCTAGAGGTATGACTGTAGGATTAGTTAATGCGAATTACGCTAGGGGGGGGGGGGGAGACAAGTCTGAAACGAAGAAATCCTGATTGCCTTACTGAAATCTTGTTTATTATCTATTACGCCATATTTCAGTATTTCGCACATCCACATAAATAGATTATGATTACTAAATTAATTAGTCCTTGTGGGAATTATAAAACTCGTTAATGAATATGATGATTATTAGTTTGTAAGGTAGGTTTTCTCAAAAAGGTCAGCGCATATTAATTAAGGCAGACACATACCAACAAAGTGGCCGCCACGCAGCACACAATTCACCCAGATCCACATTCAAAGTAGTATGAGAGGGTGCCGAGGGTGTAATAAAATAGTTGCCTCCACACGGTCACGTCCTGCCTCTGCTATTCACTGCAGCCGTAATACCCGTTGAACTAGATTAATATCGCTCGCCGGCTCGGTTCACGACTGGCGATTTGTTTGTTTCCCAAATAAATAACATTTTAGCTTTAACAACCTCTCACCATTCCCACGTTCCACCTAACACATATATTCTTCCACTTCTACACTTATTTCGCAGGACTTAGCTTAGAGTTAGAACTCCGGTCGGTTTTCACCACCGCAAGAAAGAATTATTTCGTCTGGACGCGGCGGTGCAGAGGAAATGGTCGGAGTCGTCGTCGGAGAGAGCGAAATTGTTATAAAGTGGAGTTTTTTGTTCATTTTTGTTCATTTGTTAAGTTACCCAAGCAAAACCTAGATAGGGAGAGAAAAAAGGGAAAGCTTTTTCAAATTAAATAGTGAAAGGATAAAATAAAGAAGTTGAGAATTTAATGCCTAATGCGGAAAGCAATTAATTTTATTAACTTTTTTCAGTACTGGCAAACATTTTAATGAAGAGGTAACTCCATTGGGCATTCCAGGACTTGCTCTCCACCATTGAGCTACGCTACGGAGCGATGACGAAGGTTAAGAATTCAGCTTTGCCTTATGAATTCTACTCGAACAACTTTCACTTACTACTTTAATAATTCTTTACTTTCTTTACTCACCGTTGGTTTTAATAGCACAGCCCTTCGATACCATCGTTCGGCTTCCATGTGTCGGCCAGCTTGTCTCATCGCAGTAGCCGCCGCCACTGATAATTCGTAATCTTTTGGTCGCAATTCGGCAGCCTTTTCATATAAACCAGCTGCCTCTTTGTGTCTACCGCTGGAAGCCAGAAATTCGCCTGAAAAGAAAAGAATAGTAAATAAATTAATATGAAAAAATCTAAGAAAATTGTAACTTTAAAAAGAAAAAGATGCAGGACAAAATGGACAAATCTGGAAACTCGAAACATATTTATTTATATTATTATTCATATACATATTTTTCAGTTTTGTTCTTGCTATTTTGGCATCCATTTTTTTATGTTTTATGTGTGTGTGTGTGTGTGTGTGTGTGTGTGTGTGTGTGCGTAAGATATAAAATTGATTTTATAAATCAATATTCTTTACGATGGCACAGCTGTTTCAAACAGACGTTCCCGATAGATAAAGTGTACGCCTGTACGGAAATCTAAGGATACGTTACGTCGCAAGGATACAGGCACGCAAACGACACAGGACGCACCAGAACGAATATTTCACAAACACACACAGGACCTCCTCGCCCGGAGAAATACTATTATAAAAGCAAAACACAAAATGCTTTTATTTTTCGGCCTCTTCTCATAGCTTTTACTTTATTTTATAGAATACACAATACGAAATAGAAATCTAGCCTCCTGAAGGCATTTTTTTTTAAATATATTTTTGTCGTTTCTGATCACATTTCTATTTTTTTTCTGTATAAATATTTTTCTTCCTATTTTCTTATTATCTTATACTGAAGCGTTTCTCTGACTTTTACTAATATTTTTCAAACCAGTCAGTTTTGATCATTTCTTACAACACTCAGTACATAAAAAATTAACGCATTTATGTCACAAAAATATGAAATAAACACAGCAGGACGAGACAGTTTTACGAGTGCGTTCTTTGTAAAATTCAAAATTGTAAACTCTACGAACGAGCTTTTTATTTTCCTGATTTTTTCAAGTAACAGGCATTTAAAAATCAAATTCGTCTACATATATTTAGGAAGAAGAGAAGACATAGACAAGCAGCGCATTTGAGAGTGAAGTGCGCCATGTATATGGTAATAAGGCGAAGCGTGAAGGGTGCATATGATATTTTTAGATGAGGGATTAAAGCAATATACCACCGACATCGACATCACGATGCGAAACACGGAACAATAGCAGCGAACTGAAGAAGTACGACATAAACAAAACAAGCGGCAGCAGTAAGGGGTAACGGGATAACAGTGAGAAGAGCATCAAATATTAAACAGGACTGAATGTTGTATCTAGAACAAAATAAAAAGGATGAAAATAATAATAAAAAAATATTAAAATTAAAACGAAACATGAGAAAAGATGTGTGGAATAAATAAATCCTTTTTTACATATTTTTCCTTCAAACAAGGAAAAACAGCGAAGCCTAACTTGCAGGATAATACAGGATTTCAACATTTCTTCCTTTTTCGATGTAGTTATACAATACCTTTATATGATTATATAAAAGGGCAACGAATATGTAAAGTCAAATATGTCCTCGCCCAGCGTAACGCATTCCCCCTACCCGCTTTACTCTGCACTCCACTATTTGCATTTTCATATATGTCCTTTTTCGTCCTGCCTCGCTATAGAAACACATGAAGCGCATAATAGTGAAGTAATTTTTTTCGCAAGCGTATCGTGAATTTCGACACAGCCGAGGCTTTCCTTCTCGAAGCAATAGCAGCAGGATGCCTAGAATGATCGTGTTGGAAATTTTCCGTCTTTTAACTCATCACATTTTACTTATTTCCTGAGTGTTTCATAAAAACTATGTTTGGAAATATATTTTATTATGTTTTTTACTACTTGGATTATTTGATTTCGAGAAACATTCATTATATTTAAAAAAAAGCAAAAAGTAAAAAATTTTTATTGTCACGTTGTAGAATGTCGCGTAGCACTTCAAGCAATGGTATTTTTCGCTTAGAAAAAAAAAAACATAAAAATATAAATACAAAAGTCACAGACAAAAAAAAATTTAAAAAGAGAATAAAGGACAATAGCAAAATAAGTGGGGCACATCCGTGTTCATAAAGAAAAAGTACAAAGTACAATTCGGAGTAATACGGCAAAATTATTTTAACAAAATTCGGATATAAAAAAATGTAATGTTAAAATAGAAAGTAATAAAAAAAGCTTCACACAACTACGTAACATACAGAGACAATTGAAATGACTTTTTGATTACAAAATTTCTGAAATAAGTTTCCTAGGGAAAATATAGTTCTAAACTAGCGACATCTAGGGGAAATACCATAGAATTAGTTTATAAAAATTTCCCTAGAGGGGGCTTTTACCGCTTAAAAATAAATTTTTATAAAACCGATAAACAATTGTTTTTCTATAAGGAATAAAAGTAATATTGCATAATAAGTTGGAACTAATGCAAGAAAAGTCGTGATCGTTTCGAAGGATATTCGTTTTATCGGATGATATATAAAATTCCGAATAACCCATTTGATCCTTCTTTAAACTCATCCCTGGTTTTACCGCTAACATTAATTCTTATCTTATCGTTCGGTTTTCTGCTTCGTGTTCGAGTTCGACCTTTAGGTTAAGGAATTTTCTGAGGTTTCTGTTCCTCATGCAGAGTATTCCTGATACTGCAGGATACACTCCTTTTAACGATTCGGTCTCATCTTCTATCTTTCAATCTTTGCTCACTGCACTGTTCTCTGTTTCAAGGCAATGTATGAACTCCATAGCATATATAGACGTACAACTAACTGGAAACTTTCGAATAAAGTCTTTCAATCTAATGTGAATTTCATTGTGGTTCTGATTGCAGAATCCACTCAAATCAGGAGACAAATCGGAATATTTAAGATTCACAAAAAGACACAATGAAAAGTTTTAAAAATTTTAAATAAAAAGAAACTGTGGTAAAGGCAATTTAATAAAAATTAAATGGAACTTTTAGTTTTTGTAATAAAATTTTACATCACTCCCCTCTACAAATTCCTGGTTACGCCCCTGGATAAAGGAATGACACTGACAGACTTGAAACCTGATGAATAAAGAATCTTTATAGATTTCTTTTAGAAAATTTATTCAAAACTTTACCAAAGTCGTCCTGTAACATTGTTTTCCTGTATTTTCCTTTTAAAGTCTTTGAGGCGATTTGAAATTCAATCTTTTCTAGAAAAGCATAGAAAACATATTGAATAAAAATATGAATTTCAATCTTTTCGGAACTATACAACAAGCAGTTTTAATAATATAAAAATTGCATCAGCATAGGGTCATATTCGAATTGTCGCTTCAAATTGTTTATAGAATTAAAACAAACAAGGAAACAAATTATTATGAACGATGAAAAAGAACAAAGAGGATAAAAAACAGCATAAGAACTGCGAGAATACATTTTCTTAAGAAAGGAAAATGAGCCCATAATGCAGGCTGTTTATTATACGCTCGGGCTTTACTACACTCGGCTTCGCTTCGCTTCGCCTCGTGACGTAAACTTGCCCTCGCGTATAATAGCCTGCATTATGGGCTCATTGAATAATATACAATTATTGAGGATCATCATTAAATTCATTTAATCATATTTTCTTGTGTACGTTTGATGAATTTCTAGTGTTTTATATAAATTGATTTTTGATGTATTCAATTAAAATTAATTAATGAAGTGAAACCGTGCTTTATACGATAAGAATTTAGTATTTTATTAAAATAGAAATAATATCAGCAAAGTTTTAAGTAAGTAGATTGATTTTTAATAATGTTAAGATCACATCTTATTCAATGAGATATCGAAAATTGAATATTCTTCCGTCCTCCAATTCTGTCCTTTGCATTTTGTCGATCGATTGTGATTAGGATCCTTGATCCATATTGTCAATGACGAGGGTCCTTTTATATTATTAACATTTTAAATGAATAACAAATAATAAATATATGATTAAGCATGAGAATATAATCAGAATATACACAAAAATGTTATATTTTTAAGTAATTTTTATTTTCTTCTTAATTCATATTATATTTCAAATTAGTTTCATCAAATTTTCAGTTTACAGCATAAAAGTTCTTCAATTTGCATCATATATCTGTTAGTAGGTATAATTGGCGCAATGTACTCGTATTTCATGTATTTTCATTAATAATTAATATTATTATAAATATTATGTATAATTTAAATATCTTTATATAACAATAATTGTTAATTAAACTAATAACTATTAAATAAGTAAATATTCGGAAAAATAAATATTAGATAATAAATTAAATACGTATCTACAATAAATTAAACATTAACAAAAGAATTATCAAAAGTGTAACTTATTAATTCCATTTTTTAATGGAAAAAAAATGGAATTATTTTCAAATATAAATACAAATGTTACACTTTAATAAAACTTTTATACAAAATACTGTTGATAAGATAAGATGCAATACATATTCATAAATATAATAGAAAATATTAAAGATATACAGAATGTAAATGCATAAATATAATTAGGTATTGTTAATTATTTATTTATTATAGTAATAGTTTATTATTAATTTTCATGTACGTAATTGTAATACAATGTTGTGTCTTGTTTTAAGTAAAAAATAAAAGTATCAATTTTTTGTGCAACTGGCATCCAGTTTTATTTTCATTTTCATTATTTCATTTGTTCAATCTCAATCTAAATATTACTCATATGTTTCATCTTTCATAAATTCATATACTTATAATAATTCAATAAGTTAATATAATTTAATAATAGTTATAGATATTATCGTGAGACTTCCAAGTTTATTTGAAGTGAATTGTGTTATTATCCGGTTTGGTTTGGTTAACAATCTCTTCTTGTTACAAATTACAAATGACAGTTTTGAATTTTTCAAATTTCAATTTTGTTTATTGGCGTCTTCTTGGTATAATTCACCATCATTTATTAAATTTAATTTATCTACTATCTATTTAATATATATATAATAATATATTATATGTAATAATAATTCATAATTTGTTTATTTGTTTTTATTTTTTAAATTTATTTTTATAATATAATATTTATATATGTATAATAATTATATAATAATTTTGTGTAAAATGTAATAAAACTGACACATGCAACAGAGTGTATTGTATGGCTTGGATTATCTTAATTAATATATTTGATGGATCAATATTGATAATGTTTTTTTTTTTGTTTTGTTTTCTTTTAAGTATAGATATTTATGTTTCATAGTTTCATTTCTTCATTTCAGTAATAGTAATCAGTAGTAGAAGTTTTTTGTTTTTAAATTTAAATTACGGATACTCAACCTTTCTCGGTTAAATTCATCCCTTCCCGCCACCAGAAAATAGAGTCCTTTAACAGTGGACCGCTTAATACTGTATACAAGCGTAGCAAATATTCCGTCAGTCAGTGACAAGTCTCTTTTTATAAAGTTTCCTTTTTATTTCAGAGAAAGAAAAAAGCAAGAAACATGCCATGACGGCGATGACGGAATATTAGTAGAAAGCTCTAAGTAAATATACCTACTTCCGTAAATAATTTTCAATTTTCATTAAATATGTAAGTACTTCATTTAATAATTTATAATATAGATAATAATTTAGGTAATAATTAGCATTTTTATATTAATATATTTGTATGGTATATTAGTTAAGTACTTAATAATTAATAAGTAATTAATAAATTCCTCCTCAATTTAGTTAATTTTCTCATTAAAAGATAAGATATATTAATTAAAAAATTAAATAAAAACAAAACAATTAAATTCAAATTTTTTAAGTACTTTTGTAAGTGCGTTTCCAAGTGACTGCTTTGATATTTTAATTCTAAATCACAAGGACTTCCTGACTAGATATAGATAGATTTCTTTGTTGTCCCTTTTTATCAAGTTGACAAATATATTTAAAGAAAAGATTACAAAATAAATTATTTTAAGTAAGCTTGGTCCCAGCATCGAACATGTTGGGTGCAATAAAATTAAAAATGGCAAGATTACTTTTACTTATAAATTTGTATTTCTTTCTTTTAGGTAAGTAATTAATTTTTCCTTTTCATTTTCATACTTTATTTATACATATTTATATGGATCAGACTAGATTAAGTTAGGTAATCAATAATAGGTAAGTATGTAGATTAAATTTTTAATTGTTAATTAGATAATTAATGTTATGGTATTTATTTTTTTGGTTTTGGTTTTGGTTTAAATATTAAATATATATATTCTATCAAAATTTAGTCATCAAGCATATGAGTATGAGTACCATCTTTGGTTGTTGTTTTTCTGTATGTTCAAAAGATCAATTTATAATTCTCATTAGCATATTAATTAATAAGTTTGTTCTTATAGGTATATCATCCGCCATTCTTGTTTGTTTATATTACGTAATTTAATATTTAATAATCATAATAATTAAATTTGTTAATGTTACTCATAATATTATAATATAAATAATATTATAATAATTAAATATATATATATATTTATATGATTATTTCACTACCCTAATACTATGTCGTAGCTAAAATATATGTCGATGAAATCTTTTTTCTTTTCTGTAACGATTAAACTTTTGTTTATTTGTTTTTATTTTTTATTTTTTCATTTGTATCGTTTCATCAACTAGAAAATGATATTATTATTCATTATGAAGCGCCACTTAGCAAATTTGTGTTCTGTTCATTATATAAGTCTCTACTTTAATTAATTAATATTTATCAATAATTATTCATTACTTACTTAATTAATTGTTAGTTGTTCGATATAATCAAAGAAAATCAAATGAGTGAATGAATGTATTTTGTGGAAACTGGAAATTGTGCAAATTTACAATTTTTGGGGGACAAAACAAAAACACGTCGCGATAGCTTTTGCACTCCATCTCACCCATCGAATCGAATCGAAATTCCAATGTTGTAAGTAGTAAGTGCGTACTAACAATTTGTCATCATAATATACATTTCTAAATCGATTTACTTGTTTTTTTTTTGACGTTTTGTTGATTTTGTACACTGATATACTGATGCCCACCGATCGTTTATTGTCAAATATTGGAATCCAAGACCATTTTACAAGAAACATTAAAGTTATTTTTGTTTACAGTTTTGCAATGTACACTTACATACGTGAAACTAATTTATTACCTAAATAAAAGTGAAAATATAGTTTGGCTGTGTTTAGTGATGGGCGGGTGGATGCGATAAGGGTATATACTCGATCGTTCTGAATTGTTTTACTTGCTTTCGATATACCTTCGCGCAGTAGTTCGAAACTACTCCGGAACTACTCCGAGTTGTTGACGCAGTGGTATATCGAATTTAATTGCTTGTATGAAGTCTGAGCCAGACTTTTTTTCTAAATTCTGTTTTAAAGTAAAAATTAAATTTATACATAAAAGATATTTTGCTTTATTTTTCAAATTAATAACAAAGAGGCGATTGGCGATTACAGGAACCACTTGATTATGTACAGAGTGTTCAAATTCAAAAATAAAAATTAGTAAATTTGCTATATTTATGAGTAACTCACCCGGAAATAGATGTTAATCATGAATCATGATACTCTGTAGTCTAAATCACCTCTAAATTATTTTCCTTTCGTAGGTAAGTATCTATTTTAATTTTTAATATTTATCAAATCTTTTTCATCAAAATGTGTCTTTTGTTTTGTATAAAACGGTGCGATCAAAATGGACCCCAATATATAAATATATACAGAATGGGTGATAAAATTGATGGAAGTTTTCTTTGTTTTTTTTTTTGGTTGTAAGTATTTAAATTTATGTTTAAGTTTTCTTTTTGTTTTAAATGTTTGTTTGTAGCGCGAGTGCGACCCGCTGTTGCGTACGCGGACTATATATGAACACATACACTAAGAGAAACACTATGAGGATGACCGCCCTCTCATTATGAGAAAGTGTATAGTGACGCATGAAATTAATTCAATTTTTTAATTAATTCATTAATTTAATTGCAAAAAACATACCCTGTATCCTAGATCACTTCGCTGCGTTGATTATTATCCGCTCGTGTCTGATTGGGGAGACCATTATTTTTATATATAGATAATAAATTTTAATCTATGTTTATGTTTATTTTTATTATTTATTATAATTTATTATTATCCTTATAATAGAAACGGGCGCAAGCGCGTTTTTTGTTTTTTATTTTCATGTTTTTTTTTCCTTTTATCAATTTTTTCATCATCAATCAAAATCATCAATTTGCATTTAATTATGTGCATTGCAATTGCAATTGTTTTGTAAACGCGGATGTTATATTATTTATATTTATATACTTATTTTAGATTAGAAATCTTAATGATGGCCGGCCGGTATTTACGTTTTATTTTTTATTTTGCGTCAAACTTATTGTTTCTGACGTAACCGCAGGTATAAGTTTAATATATAATTAAGTACTCGTATTTTTTTTTTAAATTATCTATTTGTATAAGTAATTAATGTATATTTTGGTATTATTAGAATAATAATTCTATAATTATTTAATATATTTGAATGATCGCTCCGTGGAATGTGTTCTAAAACATTTTTGTGGCAAGCGTTGGAATGGCCAAAGTAATGCAATAAAAATTAATATTTTAATTAAATAAATAAATTTTTGCTTTGGTTTTTTCCGATTTACAAAAATTAATCATACTCATCCACATCATACTCATATATGATGGCTCAATCAACAATAATTTTGGTTTTAAGTACGTAATAATTTTGTAATTTAGATATTTAAAAGTTTTACTTTTATATCAGTCGTACTTTTGTAGTTATACAAAGTGAAAAATTGAAACCAAAAAAAAAACTTTCAACATTTAAACTCGGAATTAAAATTATTTAAGTATGTTTATTATTATTTTTAATTTCTTAAATTCTTTTCTACTTTGCCTACAGCTTTCCTATTACAGGCATTTTGTATTTTTATTTGTATATGCGTAGGCAATAAATTCATAAAAATGATGAAAGTAGAAAATATATTGCACAAAATTATCCCCAGAAAATAGAATCCGCAATTGCCCGAACGAAATAAATCTATAAATAAATTAATAAATAAATAGCAAACAAATAATAATTAGTTCGTAATAATATTTTCAATTTTCATTGAGAGTACCTAAATTATTTTGATGGTAGATTCAACTATCCTAATAGTAATTATCATAATGTTGATAATTATAATTATATTTGAATTGATCATAACCATAATGTTAGTTTAGTATATTAGTTTAGTTAGATATACCTAATATAATATTGTACAAGTTAACTAAATTTATACAGGCTCTCCTTTCTAACAATTCATCCGTTCCTTTTTCTTTATTAGGAAATTTCCTTGATCATGTCTCTGAGTTTTTTTTTTTCATAAAAACATTCGCTATCGCCACACATAACGTAATTTTCGATTGGAATATAAAAATACTTTCCTCGGCATATTTTTCAAATTAAATACTTACTTCTTTTATGTTTATTTTAGTTTAGTTTAATAACTCTTCTGAATATTAGTCGATTTAATTTAATGTTAACATTTAAATGTTTATATACTGCGTAACGATGTTTTGTTTTGTTGAAAATTTACAGGGTGTTTGGAGAAAGCCGAAGGCTATAAAACCCTAAAAAATAGAAAAATAGAATTTCATAGCCTTTGGTTAACTTAGTAAGTCACCTAAATGTAGTTGGAAAAATATTCGAGTTTCATTAATTTTCCATTTCATTCATAAATGTTTCACTAATGGCTAAATTTACTTAATCGCGTATCCAATGATGTTGTTTACGTACAAGATATAAAAAGTCTCACGTACATGTACTTTTTACAAGTGATTTTCGTTTTAGAGCATTTTAAGAGAGATTTGTGTGCATCGTGTACATTGTTTGTGTTCCTCGAGTCTATATTTGGTAGAGTTTTTGTTTTCTTAAAGGCGCGTTGAAAAGTTGGAACGAAGATCCCGACTAAATTTTTTACTTTTTTTTTTGTTTTACTAGTTTTGCGTTTTGCCTTAATTATTTGTTTCATAATCATATTATTTTTCATCATATTATAAATATATTCACCTTAAATATTATATAATACTAGTAAATTAGTTCTAATTCAATTCATTATATATTCTTTTTTTTATAATCAATCATTATCAATCATCTTGTTTTATTATTAATATATTAACTAAACGCAGCCGTTAATAGTGGTTAGCAACTGCTTAATAATTTGACTAGAGTGGCCCAGCCGAGTACAAGTTTTCAATTCATCCTTGCATAATTCAATCAAGTTATTTATTTTTTAAATTCCGATATTATATTAGAACAACAGATCCCGGCATCTTACACATTTCATGATTATTTTTTGTTTGTTCATCATTTCGTCTATTTTTAAATTCAATTTTTATTTGTTTAATAATAAATATTTAGGACACGTGCGTCCTCTATCAACAACTAAATTTATCTTTGGCTAGAATTAATGCACAACGTTCTTTGTGTTGCATTATAATTTTTGATATCCAATACTCCTTAAATATTAGATAAAATCGAAGTGCAAACTTTTTCTTCTTCTTCATTTAACACACGTGCCGAAACTTCACTTTAACCAATATCTTTCGATATCCTACATTATCCTATCATTTTTCCCAATCATGGCATTACTTAGTTAATAATGAATATAAGTAATGATAATAGCTCACCTAATGCGCTACGAATAATAATAATTTTAATAATTTACAGTTTAGATTAATATATAGTTGGTACTTTGTAAAGATTATGTTTACTTAATTAGTGTTGTAATTTAATTTTAGTAGAAATATTATACTATATATAATATATTATGTCCTTTTTCTTAATAAATAGGTGGGAGTGGCTCAATTCACTTTCTATTTCAAAATTTCAATTCAAATTTCAAAACGAAATCCACACTCAAAAGTGAGAACTTCAATCCAATATATTTTAAATATATATATAATAATATAGAATATTTCTTATCCTTCTATCTTTTTCTTATTTTCAATATATGTACTTATTTAACGCAATCATCATCATTATTTATAATAATTATTTAATCAATTAATATTTATTTTATATGTGTATACCTATAATAATAATAAATAAATATGTGACTAGCATCACAAATTGGACCATGCCCAGACTATAAAATTTTTTTTCTTTTTTTGGCAACTACATCATTTTCATTTTATCAACTACATCATTTTTTTTTTACTTTATCGTTTGCATCGTTCCTTATAATATTTTCTTTTTGTTATCTTTTTGTATGGCAAGGCGGCAAAAATGTTGTCTCTCATCATTCGCAATAATTCTGATTACAGATTAACATACAATACTTACAACGTATATAATTAGAGTAGACGTCTGAAAATAGTAATACATTTCACAAACGAGAAGACAAAACGGCCTGTACAATCAAACACTGATTTGTTATTTAATCACAGCCCATTTGGAATTTCTCGAATAAAATTGCGAACGATGGATCTGTGTGTGAGTGTATTCTACCCCAAAACCACATCTTAATTTAGGTATAAGTATATTTGATGGGCACCGGAACATGATCCGCTTAATTCATTATGTAGGTATATTTTATCCTTACCTATATACTTTTTTCTTGTTATAGCTTAAAATTACCTTATTTGTTAGTTTAGTTTTAGTATATATATATATATATATATAATAATATAAATTCTTTTAATATATTTTGTGTGTGTGTGTGTGTGTTTTTTTTTCTTCATCAAATTCCTTAATGTGTGTAGGTATGTATATGTATTTGTATTGTTCTTGTGTTTTTTGTTTGTTTATTTGTTTTATCGATTCACGTAGTTAAATCTCCTGATGCGGCTGTGCTTTTTCCATACGTTTTTCTTTTCTTTTCTTTTTGTTTACGCAACACATAGTTTAATTTCTGTTCATATTACTGTGTTCTTTTCTTTTATAATTGTAGTCGTGATTTATTAATTAATGCGCGATCAGTAGTATACGGTTGGCTGGGTGTACGTTATCTGACTGAGTAATCAGCCAGGGTTAGTACGGCCTATTCGCGTCCTTGGGCCTCTTTAATTGCACCTTCAATCTCTTCATGCCGATCTGGAAGCCGTTCATCGCTTGGATGGCTGCTTGAGCACTCGCTGGGTTATCGAATGATACAAACCCTAATTAAACCGAAACACAAGAGAAAAACAACATTTTAGTAAATATATATTACCACCGAACAAAAACTATCAAATGTAGCAGAAAATAGACTAGACTTTTCTGAAACATCTAGCAGGGGGGTACGTAGGAATTTTTTTCTGAGGGGTGTTCGAACAGCCTAACACCCTGTCCTCGTCTGCGAACCCCCTTGACACTAGTATATGTTTCAGAAAGCATTGACACAACTTAAACAATTTTCCTAAAGTTTTGCGATTTTGTGAAAGTTGTATCAAAAAATTGCTTAGTTTTTTTTTACCGAATAGTTGAAATTAAACTTACCGAAACATTTGCTCTGATTGGTGGCACGGTCGATAAAAACTTTCGAACTGATAACATTGCCGAACGGAAGGAACATTTGCATCAGTTCAGCATCCCCAAACTCTTGTGGTAAATGATAGATGAATAGATTGCACCCTTCTGGCCCAGATATGGAACAACCTATAGTGGAAATCGGAAAAATTTAATTACTCATTATCAGTATACTTAATATTATTGCATATAACAATAAATAAAACACTGTCAGACTAAATATTCACTTTTAGTTAAAGAATGTTAAATGTTAAAAGTTAATAGCTTAATAAACTTGAGAACCTTTTATGTTCCGAGCGCGCGTAAAATTCAAACATTTAACATTCCTATAGATTTGCTAATGCACTATAGGTATATAGTTGGCTGATATTCTTGATATTCAAAAAACCATCAAAATAATTGGTTCTAATAGCCGTTAAAGAACGTCCGTAAATGAAACAATCACGAACAACATCGATACAGTGATATCTGATATTTAGCCAATGCTTTAAACAATCAGTGCATGTACACCTAACATCGATTAACAAGTACCAGTAATACTTAAATGCAAAAGTCTCTTTCGATTATTGATAATATTTATATATATGGAGAAAACATTTATATAAAGTATATAAAGAAGAAGAAAACTATTCAAGTATCGAAAGCAATGTATAATCGTGTTATTTATATTTATGAAATTTGTGATTATAAATTAATATTCAAATTAGTTGTTTCATTGATTATAATTTTGAAAAAATATGACATTTCTTATCCTTATCTGTTGATAAGTTAATTTGTAGGGTGTATTAAATCCTTACCTTCCCGTTGAGCAGGTGCGACTGCTGACATAGGTTGGGGAATTGCCTGTGGGAACTGTCCGTAAACCGCGGGGTAAGCTGCTGACAAATATAAACAAATCACACCCATACTTTCCATCAATGCAATCGACATGCATTATCGATAAAGCTTATATTATAATCAGAGATGGAACATAATGAAACACAACAAAAACAAACAAATACTTAAATATAAATCATTTTAAGAGTAAAAATCAAATAAGCAATGAATAATTTTTGGTATTAAAAATTCCACCATATACTGAAAATTAAAGGACAATTCTCACTTTTAGAAAAAAATTATATATAAATAGGTGCCTATAAAAAATCTGCACCATTTTTATATTTTTTCTCTGAAAAAATTATACGAATGACTGGAAAATAAAATGGAAAATAATGAAGACTAGTAAATATAAATATTCACAAAGCGGCAATGCGTAAACCAGAACATAAAAGTAAAAAATGCACAATGTTCAAAAAAAAAACTATACTGAATAATATTTCCATGCCATGAATCTTTTTTAGTTAGTAATATATAATATAAAGCGCACACATTACGAATATACTTCTGAAATATACGTACGTATATACCCGAAAAAGTGAGGTACAACATAAAAGGAGCATTATATATGATTTTTTATTTTTTAGTTCGCGAATAGTCGTTTATGATGTCGTAGTTGCATTTGTACAATTTGTTGAATAATTTATACGACGATTATTTCTACTTTGTATCGTATTGTGGAAATGTGACTTATTAGTTAGCCCCAAAGTGCTGCAATGATGTTAACAAAATATAAAATTTAACAAAACAAGAAGAAGAATTTATATTTATGCCGACAATAACGAACCGATTTTTTTCGATTCCGATTTTGACTTTGTCAAATGGCATTTATCCTGTACTTTATTCAGAAATAATTGGGAATTAGGTATCTTTAAATTGCAATTAGAGAAGAGACGAGAAAATATTAGTATGTTAAGTAATAAGTGCTTTAAGACGGTATATTATTAAACCGAGTTCAAGTTTGTATGAATTTCTTAAACTATATTTTATCAATTTTTTGCTAATTTTAACTGTAAATAAAATAAAAATACATTTCTAAAGTGTATGGTAGGCAACCCAAATTGCGTTGCTCAAAATGGAGGACGTTTGAACGTGAGAGTAGCAGTGTTTAAAAATAATGATTAACATCGAACCTTAACTACATAACTACATTAACATATAAGAACCAATTACGCAAAGAGAAAATGAATAATAAATAAATAAATTTATACGCGACGACCACGTAAAACAGCGATTATTATGTGTCTGTGCAGGCACATATGACTTACATTATCACCACTCACGAAAAATAAGCTTGACACGAGTCAATTACAGGTCATTATTCCTCTAGAGGTTTTTTCTTACGTCAAGCAGAACGCTTGCCTGAATGCAATAATGAAATGTCACAATCTAAAACGTCATCTATTGAACTGAAGGTGCTTTCGGATTTTCAGAGAGAGTTGGGGTGTAGCTGGAGTAGTATTTCAGTGTATGAAGAATGCACCATTT
>JARJEB010006985.1:0-43903 GCA_030264535.1 Liometoxenus newtonarum
ATTGTCAATTCAGAGTGTCAGCATGATGGGAGCAGCATTTCTCATTTCTATTCTTATGCTGGTGATTGTTATGGGACTGTTAAAATGGTATCTTCCAAACCATTAGCTCTAGAAGAAATGTTAATGTTGCAAGAAATTGAAAACTAATTCGGAGATTATATAGATACTTTTATGCTACAATCAATATTTAGAGAGTTAGACTTTTTGGCCTACAAGTCAAGGTGTCTTCGTTACTAGCCGATTTATTTTTACTCCAGGTGCAACTGGGAGACACAGGTGCCAAATTTCAGTCCGATACGATGCTTGGTTTGCCTGCAATTTTGTAAACACACTCACACACAGAAACACACACACACACACATTGACCTGGGCTCAAAAGATTTTTTTCTGATTACCTTGTTTTCCTTTACCTATACCTACATACCTACGGTATGTAGCCGGAAAGTAAAAACGGGCAGGAATAAAATTTCTTTTATGGATTATTTTTGTATACCTATATAATCCATACCAGTACTTATACATGTTTGTCGTCTTGAGGGATCAAATTTCGTTCTCTTTCTTCAATTAATTTAATTAATTTCTTAATTTTCGGTTTACCTGCTAACTCTATTTACCTATTAATTGAGGTTCATGGAAACATTGTTGGTTCTTCTTTTCTTTATTTTATTAAAATTTTTTGATCAAATTGCTAATCGCGGCTTGTTTCGTTTGTGGATCAAGTTGCGGCCCCGCAATAACCAATAATAGCCATTAATATAAATTCAATGAGTTTATAATAAAAGCGAGTGGGCATATTAGGGCTTTAGATTAGACATTAGAGGAAGAGGAGTACAAACCTGACCTGATTTCTAGTTTCTGTTTTCACGCTAAACCCGTCCTTGGGTAATAACTAATATTCTGTTGCTGATGATAATAATACTATTGGGGGATATAGGGGATGTGTTGAGTTAACCCCTTAACCATGTATCCCTCATCTAATCCATTCCAGATTCTTGTTACCGCAGTTACACATTCGTTGGTTCGTTATGGCTGCGCAACAGTCAACATTCAGTGTTGCATTGCTGTTGCCCTTATTTTATTGTGCAACTGCAATGGGGAACTATTTTATTTTCCGCACGTACCTATATATTTTTTTTACGTTTTTGTTTGTGGTCCTTTTGCCATTCATGCGTCGTCCATGTCCCTCTTCCTCAATGTGCAAATCACTACACCTAAATACTAAATATGAAAAGGAAAGCCATATGTACTTACATAATAATATAGCGGTGTCGCCATTTGGTTATGCGTTTCGTGCAGTTTTTATTACGTATTGACTGAAATGGGATGAACAGTAGTCGATTACGACGTGATGAGTGTGCCAATTTAATACTGATTATAAGGCGGTGTCGGTGTCTTTGTCTTATTTGAATTTTCTGCAAACGCAAACCATGAAATCATTGAAGTTTGTACTTCTATTTATTAAGGTTTGTTTTAGTTCGATGTTAAAGAAGACTCAAGATGGCCGACACTGAAGACTCAAGCCGGTTTGGTTAACCATTAAATAAACGACTCATTTACGTCCCAGTTCCATTGCTTTAATTTATTTTCCACCTTTTCTTGATCAGTCTTCGTTATCGCTGCTTGTACTTACCTATTCATTATTCATTATTTTTTACACACGTTCATCGCTCGTCTAATAGTTTTCTTTGGTTTTCGCTTTGTTGTTCTTTTCACCACGGTGACTGTGTAAATAAAAATGTAAAAAGACTTGCTTTTGCTCGTTGGTTTTTTCTTTATTCTTTATTTCTCATGAGCCATGGCGAAACGCTCGTTGGTTGGTGGACTGGGTCCAAAACACTTAAATATGTATTAACAGCAATAATATTATGTATAGCGTAGGAAGCGTTCGGAACATGGAAGCCCTTCCGGTTTTTTGAGCTGTCATCAGTTGGTGGTGTTTGACTGTGGACAACTTAATTATACACTTCTTTCTTTAGATGTATATACCACGCATCGTCACCACCAACCACATCAAATATAAACTGTAATGTACATGATCAGATCAGCAACAGCCATCATAAAAGATGATTTCAAAACAATACTTTTGGACGATTTTTATAATATCCTTAGTGTTACTTAACAAAGCTAAATGTAACAATGTAACAAAACAATTTCTAAAAATGTTGCCAAGTTTTGTATACCTATAAGTATAGAGTCTATTCAGTTTACAAAACCAAATAGCAAAGAAGAAACAATAAAATAAAAATTGCACGAGGATTGGTTTGTTCTTGTCTGCGCTTATCGCATTTAACTTTGTTGATTGTTGAAATGAATGTCAGAAAATGTTTAGATTCAGTACCGTATAATTTTAATACTTAAGTGCGATTTTGTCGACTGTGAACTTCTTTATTTCGAACATTTGTATGCGCATATTTTAAAGCAGTAAATTAATGCTCCAAGTCACCAAGTAATAATTAGAAAATATCGGTAAGGATTCGCACCGCTCAACTTTTCGACCTTAACCAGTACGTGAAATTTTGATCGGAAAGTGGAAATGGTATAGAAATTTAGTGATGGAGTATCAAAATGCAGCTAGTTTGCTGCCCATAGATACCAAATTAGATATCTACTTACTTATACCAAATTTCATCCCGACTCTATACGTAGCTTGATTTGCCCGGAATTTTGTTCACAGACACGCACGCAGCATACCAAAACGTCGATTTTGGACCTAAGGTCAAATTATCTCCACGAATCTAGGAAAAATAGAACTTTGAATTTTTTTCTCATTCAGTGCAAAACTTTCCTCCATAATTATCTTCTTTATATGGTCGGAGAGTAAAATAACCATAGCCAGTACGACTTCGTGGAACTCTCCGAACGTGAAACTAATTTTGATTGGCAAGTGGAAATTGTGCAGAAATTTAGTGATAGAGTATCAAAATGTAAACAAAAAGCTAGTTTGCTGCCCAGATACCAAATTTCATCCCGACCCGATATGTAGCTTGATTTGCCCGGAATTTTGTTCACAGACACGCACGCAGCATACCAAAACGTCGATTTTGGACCTAAGGTCAACTTATTTCCACGAATCTAGGAAAAATAGAACTTTGAATTTTTTTCTCATTCATTACAAAACTTTCCTCCATATCTTCTTTATATATGGTCGGAAAGTAAAAAATACTTGGAGAATTCAAGCAACCATTTTGTTGTTCTTTGTTTCAAAGTTTCATACCTACTTATATAAAATTGTATGATTTTCATTTATATTTCTATATACGAGTACTCTAAAAGACTTATAAGTAATGCGATGACAAGAAAAAATTGAAATAACTATAACAATTAAGTAGATATACAGTTTTAACAATAAAATAACAATAATAAAAGCGTATATACTTAACAATAACAATTACAAATTACATTGGAATGTGTATCAGAAAACAATGGAACAAATAGGGGAACCAAACAAAAACTACAAAACAAAAGAATTTATTTTTTATTGTAATTTAAAAAATAAACGCTTGTTCATTTTCTTTTTAAATTCTAAGTTGAAGCATCAGATAAAGACATCTATCAACATTTTTGTTTGCTTTATCTTTTGTTTTAAGTTTTAATCCAATAATGTATTTAAATAAGTAAGTACTGGCTGGCTACTGACACTGGCTGACAGAAAAATAAACCTAATGCACCCGAATAGTTCCTTCTTCATGAAATATTTTAACCGTCGCGTGTGAAAGTTTCTTTCTTCTTCTGTAATAACAAGATTGCATAGCATATCCGATGTGGGAATATAGATAAATCTACCTTCAATAAAGTAAAAAAAAAAAGAATTATGCTTGGAATGTTAAAATGATGTATTGGTTCGCGTTTATATTATTCATCGAGGCCACTCTTCTTCAGGTTTAGGCATGCGGACCAGGTGTCGGTGAAGTTAAGTTTCAAAGATATATTCGAGCGCATATCTTATATATTTGTCGGCGTTTCTTCGTTTTATCAGTTCGTTCGGACTCCCCCGCGACGCTACATCCAACAACACTAAAACTATGCTGTCGTGGCTAAGCTAAAAATTCAAGTACAAAACTTAATTTCCATTCGATGCGTAGATGTATTTATAAGATCGGTATATTCATGTAAATTTACCGCTTTTCATTCGTTGACAGCGAAACATCAATATTGATGATTTATTACTTCCATTTATCTAAATACCGTTTATAATTCTATAATTTATTTATAGGAATAATAATTTTATAATGTTAATTTTATTCGTTTTTTTTAGTTGTTGTTTGCGCGTACATAATATCACAAAACGTCACCTTCGATAGCTCAGTTTCATGATGGACATCCATAGGTCACTGGTTCAAATCCGGTTCGAAGGATAGTTTTATAACTTTTTTTTTATCAATGAATCTGAAAAATTTTAATGCCTTAACTAAAATTACTGAAAAAATATCTCTTTCAAATTTTTCTTTCTTGAAATTACAATTTCAAATTGGTGACTGAATGACGTAGCATCAGAATGACATACCTACTATTCCGATAGTTACACAAAAGCCTTTCATAAACAAATTATTCATGCATACTCATACATCTATTTTATACGATACGATATTATATTGTACACATTATTAGATGACATGGACAATCCTGCCTGACCAACGAAATTCATAATCTGCTTTACGAATTCCACCTTTGTTTACTGACATTACTGACAATGTAAGTTGACAGTTGACGTTATCGTGCATGAACGCGAATAGCGACCATCGACTTTAATCCAATCTAAAAAAAAAACACACACACGACTTTAGCGTCCTTTGTCCTTTTACCTTTTCCTTTCTACTTTTAATATTTCTATAAAGGGAAGTTCGTTACATTCATTTTGAACGATCAACAATCACAAAAAGTCTTTTATTTATTTTTTTGTTAAAATACATAAATTTTTGTTTATAGCGTCCACCATCCACCTTCACTCTTTCTTTTAGTTTTTCATTCTTTTCGTCATTTTTTTTATACTTATATACTTTTTTTAATTCCATTACGTTCTCCTTTAATCGTGTCAAAGACATGTTACGATGTGACATCCTGTCATGATGTATTTATTCATGTCTGAAGGAAGATTTGATTCGTCGTTTTGTCATCATTGCGTGTTTCATTCATTCGAATGGATTAATTTCAAAAATGAACAAACAAATAGTGATCATTTTTCATTTGTTTGTCAACAATACTTATATTATGCTGCGTTCAATTCAATAATTGTATTTATTACAGCTATATAAAGGTGTGTACGGCAAAGTTTTAATTTTCTAATTACACTCCATTAATTTTGTTTTCACAATTTTGTTACTTCAATTAGGTCTAGGTAATAATAATTAAGATTGAAATTATAATTGTCATTAATTATCTAATAAATATTATAGATAGTTACGAAACACAAGTTTACAACTTGATACATAA
Source organism: Liometoxenus newtonarum (assembly GCA_030264535.1). Taxonomy (NCBI): domain Eukaryota; kingdom Metazoa; phylum Arthropoda; class Insecta; order Coleoptera; family Staphylinidae; genus Liometoxenus; species Liometoxenus newtonarum. The sequence continues at coordinate 5,431 of JARJEB010006985.1, forward strand.
CTCTAATTGAAAGCAAAATTATGTTTAGTCGCCTAAGTTTTTTCATAAAGATTTGAATTTTGCTGGATAACACTATAGTCTAAAAGCGAACATTTCGAGTATGAAAGTTGTATATACTACAGCTATTGATTTTGTATTGTGGGTTGTATAAACATTTTGTGTTTATATTCTCTCGGTTGTTGGGCTTTCTACGTAGCCCCTGTGGCCTAATGGATAAGGCATCGGCCTCCTAAGCCGGGGATTGTGGGTTCGAGTCCCACCAGGGGTAGCCAACACCAAATGGTTACTTTTTTTAATATTTTTGTTCGAATATTCCTTTATTTGACAAAGTGCACTCAGGAGATTGCGACTCAAGCAGTTTACTATTTCCCATGATGATGAAAACACCTTTTTGGTATAAGTAGATACATAATACAATATTAAATATTAGATGTTATAATTCTTTTTGGTTGTTGCTTCAATCCGATCAAGTTTAGAGCACATTTAAAAACTATTTAAGACGTAATCCACTTAAATCAAGTATACACATCTCGTTGCTTTTTATAAGTACTTTTCTTTTACTTTTTTCGTTTTGGGGTCTTAATCGTTTTAGTCGCGTTATAATCGGTTCATCGGTTATTTGAGTGTCTTTTTTTTATTTTTCTACGCTGGCTGCTCTTCTTATTTAGCCAGCTTTTATATGAGAATAAAAAAAACATCTTTATAACAAAACACCTTTACATAATGCGTTTCTAAGTTATTTGATGCATTTCCTTTTCTTTGTGTGTCAATTTAAATTTATTGGATTTCTTGATGCGAAAACTATTGTTTTCATTTAACCAACAAGCAGAAAGAAATTTGGAAGCAAAAATTCTTGTGAAGTTTACTTCTTGCTTGAATAAATTTTGCAATCGCTCAAAATTTAGAATCGGATTATAGTTATTAATAAAATTCAAGGACCAAATTGTGAAACGAAGAGGAAAGCAAAGCGTAAATCGGATTATAAGATATTTGATCTTGTAACATTTCAATAAGTGACACCTGGGCGTTGAGAGGAAAAAGTTGATAAAAATTAAAACATAAATAATTTGTTTTATTTTATAAATTATCGTATTTACAAACTACTTTTTAATTCTTAATTTTACTTTATAGGCTACTAAGTATTTAACTATTTAAGAAATAACAAATAGATTATTAATTATTAGGTAAATATTAATAACATGTACGAAATTATTTTTGATTAGGTATAACAAAAATTCATCAAAGATCAGAAGGAAAAAAATCTGATGAAAAATATCTTGGAACGATTCGATAAATCGATTACGATAGTTATTTGACTAAAATCTTCATTGTCTTATCAATGTGCCTTAGAACGCTTCCAGGAACTGCTTCGGCCATAGCCTTTTGAAACTGACAGTGTTCAGCTAACAATCCCAGCAGCATTTTAGCATGTTGTCTGTAAAAGAATAAAAATTATTAAACTATTAAACTGTTTACGTCATTACCATAATTATGAGTAAATTACCGAGTTTCAAGACTTCCTTCCATTAGACCATTAGCACCGGCCAACAAAATCTTATCACGCGTGTCTCTGGGCAACTGAAACACTTTTTCAGATCCAAGACGCTGCACGATATTGCAGAGTAATCGTGCGGCAGCACACCTCACAACGGAATTTTGATGCATGCAGCCTCGATACGTGATGACCGAAACTAATTTCGGCACTGACAAATGCAAACACATTTCGTCCAGCGCGGCATTCGCATCGCCCCGTAGAAATTTATTCGTGTCAGCTGTACGGTGAAGTAGAGGTGTCGCTAGTTCATCCAACTCCTAAAATAATTTGGTTTTTTTTTTTTTTTAAATTCACTACATATTGAAGTTTTATCTTTAACTTTTTACTAACCATTTCCAATGGTCTTCTGCTGGTTTTAAATAATTCGGATGTGGCGTAGCATGCATTTCTTGCCACTTGTGATCTCAAATTCCTAACGTGTTTCCCTAGAAGCACACAAACTGCATGCATCTGATTCTCGACAATGTCCTTATGATGCCTAATCAGTCTAACCAAACCCTGCAGACCTTTCATGGTCACCTCCCATTCAGTGCTCTCTAATTGTGCGCAAATATCGTGGAATGCCTCCCTGGGCTTCGTGAACGGTCGATCACCGCAACTCTCCTGATTGCAATTTCCTGCACCATACTTGGAAGATTTCCTTTTAACTGAGGACGACTTTACGGTAACCACTTTCACCGGAGACTTCTTCACCGGGCTTATACTTTTGTACAAATCCTCGGGTGCTTCGATATCATCTAGAGATTCACCACATGAGCCTGGCAGTGATGTCTTACCGCTGGTGGGACGATCGATTGATATATTTAAAGCCGGTGCAGAGTTGATAGCCTTTCTTTGAATATGTGTCGCGATTTCCACGTCGATATGTCGATGGGGAGCATGATGGAAATCGTCGAAATTAATTTTGGAGAATTCCAAACTGTTGGTGGTTTCGTTCTTGGAGAGAGTGCGTTCGATGATATTGAGACTATTGAGGCTACTAGAGGTATGCAATTCGTTTTTCACTGAAACGTTATCTACCTCGTCGACTATTACTGCATCATTGGCAGGCTCATCCTCATCAGGTTCATCGAAACTTTCAGCTTCGCTGTCTAATTTGCGAGGTGTTTCGATGCGAAGGAAACGTTCGTTTTGTGGGCTCGTTTCGGTGGTTAGTGCAGGAGTTATGCGGTCGGGGTTGACGAGGGGCTCATGATGGGATTCTGATGGAGGCGGGGTGAAATAACCGGAGGACTCACTACCGGAGGAAAATTGGGGGCGGTTGACGGAATTGTTCTCGTTGAGTTTTTCTGGTGTTGACGCCGGCGTTGGACTTTTTACCCTAGAATAGCAAAATGAAGAAAAAATTACCATTTTTTCAAGGAAAACATAAAATAGGTAAATCTAAACATTTATGCATTCATCATTCTTTCGTTTTCTATTTATATTGTGGGCAACCACGTCATCTAGCTAAACACGCACAACAATTTATTATCTTTTTGCACACAAAGAAAAACACGGTTAATTGTTCGAATATTACTCGTCCGTTTTACCTAACTAATGCAAATAAATTAATAAATATTTGTAAAGTTTTTATTACGTACACTAATTTCATATCATCAGGCAAAACAGTGATGGAGAGTACTGGCGTGCCAATGGTTTCAGGTGGCGTCATATGCCCGACTTTCCGCGATTTGCAAATTTTGTAGCAGCACCTGAACGGATTCCGCCACTTGATATGCTTATCATCGCGTAATCCCCAAACATTATCACCACCACTATCTTTAAAGTAACTATTATGACATAACATTTTGTCCCTTAACTATTTTATATTATTTTTTTGCTATTATTCTCCAACATTTTATTCAATGATTTCCGAAAACACGAAATACATTCTTGTAAGCGTAAAGTAATTCAATAAGAATGGGTGAGTACTGCGTCGCGACGCTTAAACGCAACGTCTTTATTTGAGCGGTCGTCGTGCCACCGCATTGATTCGTTCTGACCGACACCGCGTTCGGACTTTCCGTTGCTGGGTATATTTTAATGTAAAAGTTAACTTGGTGTGGTATGCGACGTGGTCTATGGCCTACCAACACCCGTCTGCCCCCTTCGAGAAACCATCATACGTCACACGATTTACCGGTATAATATCGACCATACATCCATACCAACTAACCAGTATATTTTAACTACACCGCACACATCAAGGACCGTACTCGTATACAATTATAATATAAAATAAGCTAAACAGACTGAGGTGCTTGCTATATTCCTAAGTTTTAGAGTTGTAAAGAATGTAAAGAAGCGGCACTTTGACCTCACGACACGAACTCAATTCCGACTTTTGTACTGTACCTAGTGGCGGATTTTGCTTTTATGGGGCCTCAAACTTTCAACCTTTTGCTGTAATAAGTTTTTAATTCTTAAAGCCAAATGAAAAGAAAATCATAAAAATATCTGACTTTTGGAGGCCCTTGAAGGTTGGGGGCCCCACTCGGCCGCTTCTATTCCAAAATCCGCCACATTTGTACCTGTAAGTTTGTGTTTAATACTCTTTCGTTCCGTTTTGTTAAGTATTTCATTTAGTCCTTTAAGAAGCACTTTATTTCTTAAATATTGTACCTATTTAGACCATATTTAAATAGTTCATATAATAATTCAATTATCATACAAAATAATTAACTATATTCAGTTTGGCTTCGTTATTTTTGCTCGCAACAAATGGGAATTCAATTTACAATTAAAGATTATTCAAAAACAAGTATTTTTTAAAGGACAATGGCAACAATTGATACAAAAACAAAGAAACTTCTTTCAGACATTCGGAAAACATTTCAAATACGTCGATTTTCTATTAGGAGCGCAATGGAATTTAAAATTTATTTAGTTAATCATTTTTTGAACATGAAATATCGTTTATTGAACTTTTTGATAAATTATTTATAAATGTGTTCTGTGTTCTTATAGATTTATGTAAATGCTTAAATCCTTAAATGGTTAAATCTATTTAGATTCATAAATATACATTGTAAAACATAAAGTTGGTTGTCAACAAACAGAAATTAGTTTTCCACCAAGTTATTTTCGCCATGAACAAGGAAATTTTATAGTTTGACCTCATTTTAATGTTTATTTTTCCCAGTTTTTCCATAATGTTTTTAACTTTTTCATGAATTTCTAATTTCCTTTGCAACAACAAATGCATTTTTTTTCACCAATAACAACACGAATGTCCCACATGAATATTCATACCCAATTTTAACCACATTTTCCACTCTACAATCGTATTTTTTTTCTTAGTTTTGTTATTAAGTTTGAAACTATTTCAACTATTATTATGCCAAAAAATTTTTTTTCTTGAGTGGATAATCGATTTCTTTGCTTTGTTGGAAAACACACTAGTGTAACCTACTTTTTAACCCTCCTTACTTATATATACCGCGGACTTCCATGCAATGAAAGGTATTAGTTTCCTCGAAATAACAACTTTTTAGTAGTTGTTTTTTTATTTAAGCGCCTTTAATTTGAAATATATTGAGAATATGGATTTTGTGTCTTCTTCATTATTAATGACTTGCACACTTTAAGACTCACCACAACATAATTTACATTAAAAGACCGTGCGTGTTGTGCGAAAACTTTTTATTCAAGGTTATTAGTTATAGTTTTTCGACGAAACCTTATAAAATCCAATTTTCTTAGTGAATAACACGGCGATGACTCTCACATTTCATTATAATTATTGGTGGCTTTCGTGGAAAGTGGAAGTTATCCATTTCCTACTTACTGTTTATCCTATGCGGATTTGCGTGACTTTAACAGGTCATCGCGATTATTTCGTGAGTGTCTGGAATTTTGTTATATATGTTTGGCTCAATTAGATACTTAATGCAAAAACAGCAAACATTAGAGAGTCCAGACTGATTAAATCCATTACAATAGTGTCGAATTCGCGGACAATGTTAGTTTTATTCAGCGTTTCTCAAACTGTGGGGCGCGGGATATCTCGAGATAAAAAAGCAAGAAAAAATATATTTATTCAAGAAAAAGTAAAGTGAAAAGAATATAAATTGCAACGTGTTTACGACCACGTGAACCTGGTTCCACTATACACTGTAAATTGAAAAGTATATTGAAAACGTTTTAGCAGAGTTTCGGATAACTCATTCAAGAAGGTCACCAAGATATTTATATGACGCATATGCAAAAAGTTTGAGAAACGCTTGTTTAATTTAACTTTTGGTATCAGTAGAGTTGAATATAAATATTTGCGTTTCTTGCGTTTCTTGCCAACTTAAATTCATGCGAGCGTGATATCTGTGAGCGACAATCAGGTGCAATGTTCGCAATCGAGACAGAAATAGTTACTAATTCTATTGTTGATTCTAGGAATTATCTACGTATATATTCTTAAAGGTTGATTTAATAATTGATCATTAATTATGCATTTTGTTAACTTTACGTTGGGCAGGTAATTTGAACGTATAGGTAATTACTTGAAAAGCAAATATATTCGATCCGACTGGTTGTCAATTCTTAATATGTTTATGTCAACAAAATTTCAACAATTATTATTAAATATTATTAATAAATAATTAATTATTTTCTAATTTGTGTGGTTAGCTACATTGTGGATTGTAACTTACCTCAAACTAATTTAACGAATAATTATTTTATTTTATCGATTTTCAAACCTTTTTCCCTACTATTTTTAGTTGCAACTTTTTAATTTTCTTAAGTACTTACGGTGGATAATAGGGAATGGTCATAGGTCCTTTAGTTTTCCCAACGTAATTGACCTTATTCCTGGTCCTTAATTTCAATTTACTATCGTAAACAGAGACCGGAATGCCACTGCGCCAATTACGCCAGTTTCCACCTTGTCTCGTACTAGAACCTGAAAATTTCGGCCATTAAAACTCATTCAATTAATTTATAGCAAGAACAGTTAGCATACTTGAAGATGATCCTGAAGAAAAAGTATGTTCCTTGCGAAACCTATCCAATCCAGTTATTTGTTCAGACGAGAAGCTTTTCCGTATCCTTTCATGTTCCCCTTTCTGCACATAATGTCCTCCACTTATAAATCGTCCTTGACCACTCGTATTACCATTGTTTGAATTATCCGGTTGCTTTCCAGTTATTTGTTCGAAGGATGTAGATGTTCGATTTGTTTTTGGAGGTGAAAATGATCGGCCGCGCATACTTCCGTTACGATTCGACCTGCGCATCAGCGGCGATTCATTTCGGAATTCTGTATTTGTGGATACTGATATTTTTGAATCGTGGAAATCCTTTACATGATATACGTGGTGAAGGGCACCTGCACAAAAACCATACATAATTGTAAAAAAGCTTGTCTTTTGTGGTAATATTTTAAGGTAATGATGATTTGGTTGGATTGTCACTTGTAATTAAAATAAAAAGCTGATAGATTGATATATAAATGCAAATTGAGATTTACCGTTAGCCGATGATAACTTTCCTCCAACGGTTGTAAAAGCGGTCGGGTCGATGGCCCATACTTGCGTTCGATTGCCTTTTTGTCCTTCATACGGTTCCTCCTAGAAAAATACATAGAAATGAATTAATCTAAGAATAGCATTTAAGAATTCATTTATTGGTTTCCAGGGCATACGCAAGAATTTTTTCTGGGGCGTGTTCAGAATTTTTTTTTAATTTACAAGCCGGGAAATTGCGCGGACCTCACCCCACTGCCTACCTCCTTGTGGATTTCGCTTAAATATTAAATAACTCGAACTGACCAACTTTTTTATTATTGATATATGCAGATGATAGATATAGAAAAACTTATTGACCTGATGCAATTAGAGCTGGGGGCAATACAAATGTTTCTAAAGTAGGACAGTTCATAACTTTAACCGGGTTACACTCAAATCGCCAATACAATCTTGGTTCGTTTATCTATAAACATCTAAACACATATCGAATCAATCAATGCGGATAATTGACCAAACGCGAAACATTTTTAACACACAAAACCTAATCGATATAAAAGTAAATAAGTATATATAAAACAACTTACAACGAATAAGTTATTGAGGACTATTGGACGTAGTGTTACCAATCTGCACACAATCATGTTCATTTGTAATTGTAATTGTAATTGAAACTTTTAGCGATCACTTATTTCTTAGTTAGACACTTCTACGCACTTCTTTTCTCAGTAGCTACCTCACTAACATTAGTTGTTCTAACCAGTATACCAGTATTTCGACCCAACACCGAATACCGAAACCGTTTGCTTAGTTTGCTGCTCTAACGTCGCATTTTTTCAACATTTGTGTGATCGATATTTATTTATCGTTCTCAACTGAACGAAACGCCGCGATTATGCGACTACGTTAGCGTGGAAAGAGTTGCGCCCTTACTGTGACATTGCATGACATGTACCGAAATAAATTGAACCAACTACGTCACCAAAATTACATTCGCTTCAAAATCTTAAGAACAATGAGTTTTCGTTGAAATACTATGTCGTTATTCCGGTCGTAAATTTTTTATCACGATAGGTACAATTTTCTATAATCTCAAAGGAATTTTTATCGAACACAATTATCAAAATTAACCCCCTAGCGAAATTAATCAAATTGATGAAAAATATTGCGCAGCAAAAATACTCACTCGATTTGACCAATCCGACTCTAATTCTTCACTCTGCTCTGCCTGTTCGCTACAGAATGATTGATTTCTTGGATTGTTCTTCCAGTAATTAATTTTTTTCGCCCTAAAGTCCGCTGTAGATGCACGTGGTGAATAATTTTCAACAAAACGACGACGTGCATAATCTTGATCAGTTTCAATATCTGCAGAGTTGCTTGGAACATATCTTTCGGCCAAAAAATAATCTGATTGTCTTCGCATCAAACGATTGTTATTCCTATCTTCGGAAACTTCTTCCTCTTCATCTCTACTCGACTTAGGACTAGTTATAATATAAGGTGACGATGGTGGTGATGAAGCTGAATTGCCTTTCGAAAGCCATTCAATTTCTGAGTCACCCAAAGGAGTTGAGTATTGCACGTTTCCATTGATATTCACCGTGGGTAACTGTTTCCTGGACAAGCGGGTCCTAATCACTTGTAAGATTTGTTGACGTTCGGGTGACTCCATATGTGACGTCACCTCTTGGGCAACTTCCAAGACCATGGTATTGCCACTTATCTGAGCCAAGGCTGCAAGGGTTTCCAGGGCAGCCTGACGCACTTTTTTCTTCTTATCAGATAGGCTTTTGATGACTGCTTTGAGTGACTTGGGAATATTAAGATCAGTGCTCGGATATAATCGGGAGACTGTCATTACAATTTGTAAGGCTCCTTCACGGACCTAAAACATAGTCTACTCGTAAAATTCAGTAATTCGAATTTGTATTTGGCGGTGAGTACCTTTGAACTTTTAGCCCCAATAATCGATTCACTCAGCAACTGATCAACAACCAATTTGGGTGGGACTCTTCTCATCAATACGACAGCTAATCGTATACCACTGGGAGAACCAAGTTTAGCCAAATTTAATGAGATTTGTTGTAAACGGGTCATGAGTACATCCTCATCCATATTGGCGAAAATGATATTTATTGCTTGCTAAAATTAAAAGGACAGTTATGAAATTATTAAAATTTTGCAAAAACTTACGTCAGCTGTTGGTTGCAATGTTGATTGCTGGACGGCTGAAAACAGAATGTAGAGCAATGAGGGTAGACGTTCTTGGAGCGAGTCCAATACGGTCGGCGTCTGAATCACTCTGAGTAATTCCTCCAAACCTCTTTGGCGCGCTTTGATATCGTCCTGCACATACACATTTACATAAATTAATAACACAACCTTGCAATTGCAACGAATACTCCTTGTTCTTTTGACCAGAATTGGTTTTGCCAATATACAAGTTGGAATTTATGCTTTGGGACCACCAGTAGATGTTGTGTAATTATTGAGTAGACCTTATTCAAGGAAGCAGACCTTTCCTTGGATAATTCATAATGTGCGAGCCCGTAGTTTGCGATGTATTTGGTAGTCTTGAGCGTGTTCGTTAAGAAATGAAGAACGCACATGCTTTTTAAGGTCAAGGATGGGTAAAAACGGACGCCCAATATTCAATATCACCGCCGTTTATTAAATATTGAAAACATTCAATATGAATTTAATTAATTAGAATTCGCACCATGCATGTTACATAAACAAGGAAATTGTTTCTGACGTTGATAGACTTGATTTAATCTTGAATTTACCAAACAACACGATAAATGATTTATGACCACACTTTTTTGCCCAAATATTGATTCCGTTTTAAGGCCATTTCCAGTTTTTTGCGGTATATAATTGAAAATATTTTTTAATAAAGCTTCCACTTTCTTCTAGCGCCGTAGTAGCATATTTCCTGTTCAAATTACTAATTACTACACGGATACTCGTATAGTTGTGTAAATATAAATATGTTGAAGTTTTGTTCAAGAACAATGGGTGCTATGCAAATTTCATTTGATTTTTCTGTCTTGCATTATACCTACATTAGACTTTTAGAGTCTAGTATAAGTTGCGATAGAGGTTTTTAACCTTATTTTCCACTTATTATGTGAATTCTGAACAATTTTCCAGTTTTTTTTTCGTGTCGTGCCATTTATGTAAAGGTATTCTTGTTGGAAATCTAAAGTCGTTAACCTCATTCTTTGTTTTCAATAATGTTTTTGATGGTAAAGAATTTTTTTTTGTTTTCTCTAGTCTTATAAGTTTGATGAATATTTGTGAAGGATTTTTAGAAGTCTTTTAAAAAACTGAATAAAATTCAAAAGTTCAAAAACTTTTTATTATTTACTTACTTATTAAATTTTGTTTCGTTGTCCTTGAGTATTAGAAAAAAATGCCCAAAATGCTTAAAATGGTGTTATTTTTGTATTTGCATACTTGGTGATATTTCTGTTGCTGCTACTGGTGTTCTGACATTTAGCAACTTTGGTATAAAATAATAAATATTAATCACCCTTATAACGGTTACAGGAGTTCTTTAGTGTGTCACAAGATCAAAGATAGCAACAGGCCTCAAAATGGAACAATTTTTTAACTAATTCGACATTTTTAACGCACACAACTATGAAACTATTTGAGCTTATTTGTAAGATAAAATACTGTCGTTATTAATTAAATCTGCACTCATCAATAGTTATGAAATTTTGTTTTCTGAACGAAATTTAACACTTTTAAAGACAATTGTATTATTTGAATGAATTTTAATTGTAATTTGCAAGCGAAAAGTCCGAGAAAAGAATGAAAAAAAACTATATCGCGATAATAAATGGCCAATATAAGTTGTAACATTTAAACATGTTACAACTGTACATAATCCAAAAAGTAGGTTAACAGCTCTCAAAATCACCGGATAACAACATCTATTTTTCTTTACTTGTAACCGTTTTCAACCCTCGACGCGACACCGAAAACGCAACACGCCACATGTTTCGTGTTCTTTGGTCACCTTATTTCTTAAATAACGCACAACACACATGCGTCTATATAAATTTATATAAGTAGGACACTACTCACCATATTCTGTAAATCTTCAACGATCGTATCGTCGAGGTGCACGTTTTGAAACCGTTCGAAACGTATCCCAGTTTCGCTTCCGCTACTCGAGCACGTCAAACAATCGCCTGAATTGTTGGTGGGTATTGGGGAATCTCGTAGATCTTCAGGTGCTCCTTCACTTGAAGTGTAAATATGGAACGCCAAATCTTCGGATGATTTGATATTATGAGAATCTACAAAGCTACAGATTATTTTCTGATAAAGTCATTAGAGAAGGTCTTACCATTTTGACTTGAGATTTTTGTTTGACTGATTTTTCTTTGTTCCTCAGATTCTTCTGCAAGTTTTTCAAAAACAAATTTTGGAGAATTTTTGTATGTTGGCGAAGGTGTCCTCGTTAAATTATGAAACAATTCAATTTCGTTGTGCACCGGAACCGGACTGAATTCGTCTTCGCGACTATTGCGTCTTACACGAAGTGGTGGGATAGTGATAGTCGATTTGACTACTTTATCTTTCTTTTTGGAATCTTTCTCAATTTTGCCCTCTAATTTCTTGTCCTTGACATTTTGTACTTCTTTCACATTGTCGGCTGAAACTTTATCCTTCCTCGTTAAATTGTTTTTGTTCTTAATATCAGGCAACTTCAATAGTTCCTTGTTTTCTTTCGTATCTTTGCTGGTGCTGGTACCCTCTTTAATATTGATTTGTATTTTGGCCTCGACATTCCGTTTAATTTCTGTGTTTCTTCTACGTGGTATTCTGGACTTACCCCATGTAGGTGACAACTTTTTACTTAAATTTGGTGAGGATCTATATTCCTTCGCCTGGCACAAACTTCTCGTCGAGCAATTCCCTGTAGGACTGGACGGTGCTGATTGTGTATGCTTTATAGGTATGGGAATCAAACTTCGTGTAGTCCTCGTTGTTGTCTTCGTCTCGTTCTCGATGTACTTAATCTCAATCACGGGTTTGTCACCTTCTGAGATGATGGAAATCGTGGCATCATTGTCCTCTAAGTTGCTATCGCTATCTGGTGTTCTTAACTTGACGAGCTCCCCACCGAAACGCACTCTGCGAGGTGTCCGCTTCAACGACTCGTACCTTTCGTCGACATTCACATCCGGCAGGACTTTGAACGTTCGACTATTCGACCTGAAATTGGTAAAAGCGTCATCCAATCAATACTATTCGTACAATTACAATTACATCGGCAATTACTAAGCTTTTGCCTACCTGTGTGTTGGTGTGTTTCTATTTGTATTACCCTACTCCCTACTGTTAGCGTCAAAGTACAATAAACTAATGTTTGAAACGTGAGCGAGTGGACGTGTGGGGTTAATGTACGATAATTTTATCAAAACTCGTTATTATCGATTTTTATATCATCACTTTGATGAATTATTGGTCATACATACCTGTTACTTGATGGGCTATATGTGGGGGAATTTTCTTCATGTATTTTCATCGTAATAGAAGGGCCAGACTGTAGTTGTATTTCGGTTTCCAAAATAACTTTGTCCTGTGGCAGGGATGTTGTGACGACCATTTCATCGGAATCAGTAAGATCTTCAGTTTTCATCAATGTGTAGGTACCAAGACGACTTTGGGTGGTCATACTGTGGCCGGAAAACAAGTGCAAATCATAGATGCCACACAACAATTCAAAATCCTTTTTGCAGTTGTAAGTGTCATGAGTTGAGAGGGCCGCATCAAATTTTGCCGAGCCAATTAAATCTCGGATCCTTAAAAGCGCCCTTAAAACCGTCTCCTGATGAACTACCTTAACAATTTTATCAAGTAACCTGTGAATTATATAATTGATAGTTGTATCATTCAATTTATTGTTGATAATGTAGGGTAGACTCAGAATTATGCCCAATACAATGTTCGTGGAAATTTTGTTCTCTTGATCTTTCTCCACGCCCCGTTCTACTAAATCTCTCGTGATTGCATTGGGTTTCGCCGATAGATTTATGTAAGTCTTCAATGCGTCCACTGCACCCTTGCGAACTGCGGGACCTAAATGACCCAAATTGCTGACTAAATCCGGTAGAATTTTGGCTAATCTATCGTCTAAAATTTCGATTGATAGCAATGGCATGAAATCAACCAATACCCTTAGGGCATTCTGTCGTATCTCCCATTCGGGACTCTTGAGACGTTCGTGGATGGTACCGAAAAATGCTTCTAAGTCTAAACTCTCTAAAAAATAAACTTAACTTAAAATCAAGCCGCCTAAAGGCCTATAAAGCCATTTTTATTTATAGGACCGTCTAATTTTTATTTCTATACCTGGTAGACATCGTGTTCTTATCACATAATCCCATAAGGAAGTCAACGATAATTTGTCATAAGATTGTCCGTCGTTGACTTCTTTTGATGGTATGATAACTGCGGAAGGGTTCACTGGAGTCATGTAGTAACCGGTTACCATTATCTTACGTTCATTATTTAATTATTAAATATAAGTGCGTTTGAGTATTATTTTCTTTCGTTTTATATCTTGCCTTTATTTACTTTATGAGACACAATACCACGTTCACTTTTTGTTTGATTGGACGGTTTCCATGGCAGCGCCATCGAGGCATTTCAATGACGGTATCGCGACGAAGACTGAACATGCTGCTCGAGCTTTTCTATATTTTAATACCATTTCCACCCACTACCCACTACCCACTACGATAGGCTTCAACAGTCGTTATACAATTGACGGGAATGTCGTGTAACGTGTTGTGCCCTTTGTATGAAAATATTGATTTCAGGGGTACGGTTGCAATCAATTTGTTTTCTTCCAGAAATAATTTAATGTACATGAAAAGTTGATCTCTCGTATTACGATAAAGAAACTCGATTTTTCTTATACTTTAATTATGCAATATTTGAACTTTTCCTAGATCCAATATTGAAATTTAGCGTGTAGCACAGAAAACTTTTCATAATATAGAAAAGTATTAAGAACCAGGCATATTAAGCAACTTTTAAAAGGTCAGTATTTTTATATCTTAATTGAATTTGCCCCATTTTATGTTGTTAATTGGTTAAGTATCTAATTATGCACTTACTTATCTTTATTTATATCGCATTATAAGAAAACAATCAGAAAAACAATTGTGCTAGTTAAAAACCAATTTATTTACAATAAAAGGGCAAAGTGGGTAAAAATCAGTCTAGTTGACACAAGAGTGCCACACTTCTTTTAACCCAGTGGTGGGAAGGCAATTCAGTGTTTAATAAATATGGCAATACGTAGTTAGTTGAATGTCCTGTAGTTGATAAGGTACCTCGTCGTTCTGAAGTTTTGTATAAGGGACATTTGTAACGCAGTCCTTCATTATACTCAGAGACCAACAAAGGTTTGATCCACACGACCGGCATGACATCGTACAAGATCTTCGGATATAACTCTCTCAACACTCCAACACGAATATCCCATCGTGCACCATCCGTGAATGGGCCATAAGTGTAAACTCCATTCTCAGGTGGAATTCTCATTGATGTAACCTTCAGTACTTCAAAGTCGAATGTTAATTGATCGATGGGTATCGTATATTTTCGGGCATAGTTCTGTTTGGCACCAGTGAGAAATGCTTGAGTGAAAAAGAATCCCGAAAGCCAGAAACTGGGTGGCTTGCCTTTCTTGTACCATGCGTCTAGAAATTCCAAACGCTCCACAAAGTCCGTAATATAATTTGGCAATGATTTTAAGCTAGGATATGACACTTTGTTCCATTGTGCTGGTATACGTCCCAAGAGGACTGAATTGTAGAGCAATTCTAATTGCGGGGACATGATAACCAATCCCTTGATAGCTTTCAAAATATTCTGCAAGGAATTAACTATTTCTCGTAGTAGTTTATTAAATCTCTCCATTTCCTGCACTAATACCGTGTTCATGGACTCTGAGTATTCAACTGGGTAATTAAGCATTGCCGCCTCAATATCGAAATGTGTCGGAAGTTTCGATAAAATATCATTGCAAATCATAGTTATCAAAACATCAGTTTCCGAATCACCTCCGGATGTATCCTCGCCCTGGACCAATAACATCGCATCTAATAAACCGTAGCTGGTTTGGAGGTCACGAGTTATACCCGCGTTGGTATGCAAACCAAACACTTCCGGTGAATGAATCGTAGGTAAAGCCATAATAAATTCAGTGTAATCATCGTAAGTTATCCGCTTGGGCAAGCCGTACATTTCGCCCAAGTCAACGAAACAATAATCAAAATCATTAACCACATCTGCATTAATAAAATCTGCCAGAATGGTCACAATCAATCTTCTATCCCAATCATCAGTCACCCGTCCACCGTAGTTACATTCTCCAGTCAAGTAAGTGACTGCTTCGTATGGATTCTCCGTGAATTCGTTAACGAACATTTGAAGTTGTTGAATTGATATATCCATATCAGACTCGTTGAAACCATATGGAATATTCCAACCCAAAGGTCCGAAAGTTCGCCTTTCCTGAATTACCGCATGGAAGAAGGCAATTGCATAAAGTAGCCTTGAAAACATGACCTCTTTGCCGGGACATCCCGAATAAAAATCGGGATCCTTAATCGGTTCATTCATGTATGACCTTAGCAAGTTCTGTTGTAATCCCGTTGGTGGTTCGTTAGTCATCTTAACACCATTTTGTAATATAGAAACTGGGAATTGGTTCGAAGGATAACTGGTTAGCCATAGTCTGAAATGTTCGTGGGTATTATTCAGGTCCATTTCTTCCCATAATTTCTCAAGCGTCGGCATCCAGGATACTGCTAAATGACAGTTTTGCAAACATACCCAACCCCCTTCTTCTTGTGCACGTTCCATTAAGTCTTGTGCTATAGGACCTTGCCCTTGTCCTAGAGATATTGAGTTGAAGTTTTCCTGAATTTCTTTAGTCTCGGCAAATTTCCATAGGGCAGCTAATGGATCATTGCCAGGACTTAGAATAAACACCAATGGCGTTAAACAGGTTGAGTCCTCGTAGGACTTTGAGATATCAAATGGTGGTGGCTGGGTGAACCTATTACCTAATTCATTGGTAACGAAATTTGATATTGCCAAGTATAATGTGTCAGGTCTGATTAGTCTAATAATGATTAGTTTTTGGAAATGTGTTAATGTATCCTCAAATGGATTCGGTAAAAGGCATTCTTGTGGAATGGTAGCGTCATACAATTTTTTCCATTCAGTATGTACCTTTATCACATTCTGTCGTAGGCCATTAAATGCAGGCATATCACTAGCGCGACAAATTTCATCCCATGATTTGTCACTTAGCCAATCTTTGGCAGGGTTTTCATACGGATTTTCAACATTCACACCACCAGTTAGTAAAAACTTAAATTCTTTGACCTCGAGTTTCTTTTGTGACATCATTATCATTGTACACAATATAAATGAAAACATGAGTTTGTCTTTTTCGAAAAGCGATCTGCAAACATTGGTATATAAATTATATGTGAATGTGTCCTTTAAGAATTTTAGTCGTTTCTCCAAGTCACGCGATTTATTCGCATTCTCGATGCTCATAATGTACAAATTTATGAACCAGTTCAGTGAGAATTGGTACATGGGGTCAACGTTAGGTAGATCCGATACGCAGTAATACAATCCGGCACTGTGTTCCGCCATGGGTTTATAATCGAGTCGAAAACCTTCGATTTTCTTTTCTGTCTCCTTTGCATGCTTTTGTTTCGCAATGATATCGATGGACAGTGCTTTTGAGTAATCGAGCACTTCGATGGCGCTTTCATCCTCTAAAATATCGCCCTGGCTTTCGCTCAAAGTCTTTAGAATATTCTCTTCGACACGTGCAAGAGCGGCTTTGTTTTCGGCACTTTGTACAATAAGTTCTTCTCGTTGTCGTTGCAAATCAGGACGTTCTTTCGCAACGACTATTCCTAGAAGCTGATCTTCGAGACCATCTATCGTCAATGAAAAATTAATTATTGTGACCTTATTAAATACTTCTGGTAAATAATGCGGATTTCTCAAATTCGATGTTAAGTACAATTTGAAATTTTTATGATATGGCACTACGTTGTCTCCCAAACTGATAAGTTCAGTACCGGCCTGCATAAATGTTAATTTGTACAGTAATGGATCTAATGGTGTCTCTAGTTCTTCCTGCACGTTTTCTAACAGTACAGGTTTACCGATTTGAATGCATCGTTCCAGCATTTTCATATAATTCGGATCTGAGAATCGCGTAATTTCAAGATCGTTCTTTTTTTCCAACTTTTTAATAAACGCATTTGCTTGACACTGTGGATCGATAAGCAGTGACCATCTGCGTGACGAGTCCTGAATTATAGCATTTTCAATCGAAAAGGCATCCCGTGGTAAACTGTTAATGCACCAAGTTTGTATTTTTATATCGCTACCCAAAATTTCAACGAAATCAAATACTTTACTGCATGGAATTTTCAATCTTTCGACTTCATGATGCCAACCAGTCACAGTTTTTACTCGGTAGGGTAGTGTAAATGGCGATAGATACGCAATAAGTCCACAGCATATTATCAAATCTCCCGCTAAAGAGTCGTAAAGTAATTGGAGATTTTCAGCTACCTGCAACCACCTGCTTCGTTCACCACCCAATCCTCCAATTAACTTCTCTGCTCTCGCTAATTTATTAGCAACATTATCAACATTTTCTTTCAACTCCTTTTGTTTTCTCATTGCTTCCTCTAACAATTCATTTAGGTTCGCCAATTTCTCTTCTAACTTCGCCAATTCCCCTTTCTTCTCCAAGAGCAAAGCAATAGTTGCAGCATATTCTCGTTCGGCTGCTTCGAGCTTCGCTTTCTTCGGAGCTACCAGTTTTGCAACATTGTCATACATATCCATCGCAATTATCCATTTACAAAGACCTTCCGCGGCACTCGAAGCTTTTGCAACGATATTGGGTTTAAAGAGTTTATTGGTTATATACTCTTTACGTATTTTTATCATAATTTCCGGTTTAATATTGTCCTTATCATAATCTTTCAATATTTGTAAAAAGTTCATATCTCCAAGCAAACGTTTGCTTGGTCCCCAATAGTCTAAAATTTTGTAACCCGTTGAAGGATCGTTGACACGATCTGGTTTAATATCACGCATAACGCAGACGGCTGCCATTACAATTTTGATGGCTTCTGGTGGATTCTTCATGGACTTTACTAAGGTAATATCGGCTGGTTTTAATGTGTTTAACGCGTTGATAGCTTCCTCAAGCACTGGAATCGCTTCAGCTAAATCTGCTTCGCATTCACGTTTCAACGCTTGCGATGCAGCCGCTTGGACATTAGCGACTTTCTCATCCTTACGCACTTGTATCGATGCTTTTTCGACTTCTTTCGTTTCCGTTTCAATTTGTTTTAGCATTTCAGTCGCCTTAGCGCTCATCTCTATGAGCAATGGTTGATATTCTGCAAGATTTTTCTGCATCCCGGCCACTTGGGATGAGGCATTTTGCAACTTATCTAAACCTGTTAAATACCGATTTTTGTTTAACATTATATCTTTCTGTTGACGATTTGTAAGTACCGTGAATGACCTAATGAGTTCCAAATATGATGCGGAAGTGACATAAGTTCTGCGACTTGTCGCTTTCTGGAACTCCACCGAGACTTGTCTGGCAACCACATGGAATAATTTACAGGCAATGACGGCAGAGTTTTTAACATTTTCAGGTAGATTTATGTCTGCAATCCAATTATGCGCTACCATTTCCAATGCGTCTTCTGGCCAATCTTCGTACCAATCTATGGTGCAACAATTCACCAGCGAAGGATACAATCGCAGTCTTTTTCTGAATGATTGACCAATTGGGCTGAAGCATAACATGATGTGCAAACGTTCCTTGCATCGTTTGATGAAGAAAGAAAATACTGCCAGGGCGGTGATATCCAAATTTCTATTGCCACCTTGAGCAGCCAGCCGAACCAATTCTAATATTTCTTGTTTCTCGTCAATTGCGTAAATATTGGGTACCTCACCCGAATTGAGCAAATTATCTATGTCGCTGAGGAAACCTTCTTCTTTAATCTGCCCCTCAGAAAACAAAAATGTGCTTGATTTCCCTCTACCTCCAGCCTCTTTGAGAATTTTCTTGAGATCATCGCGCCACTCGTTCATTCCATAATTCTTGCTGATTTCGGGTTGGAAGAATGTGTGTCCAGCAATGGCTGTTGACAAACGAACCAAAGATTGTCTTCCTGATCCACTAACGCCTACCAACAAAGCACTACCTGATGGAATTGCCAAAATTCTACAGGTTTTACTTAAATGTTCTAAAGCATACTTAAATAGAACGATTTCCATTTTTGCCTTGTGCGTGGAATTATATTCCTCAAGGAAATTATTTGCCAAGTTGAAGAGTGCATTTGGATCAACCACTTCCTCGTATTTAACGTCCTCTTCGGTGGCATCCGTATCCAAATAGGTACCGAACATAAGATTTTTCATTGCTTCTTCGGGCACTTTACCGTCGGTATCTTTTGGGTATGTGTCGAAAACAGCATCAAACGATTCTTTGAAGTATGTTCGCACTGCATTTCTAATTTGATTGTATAGCCAAGCCTTATCCTCTTTCTCAATCAAACGATCATAGAAAATTCGCATAGATTCATGCACCCATAACTTTGCGAAAACTCGACGATCTTCCGCTGATTCTTTGCGTAACAAAGAGCATCCAAAGATAAGTCGAGCGAAATCCCGCAAGTTAAAAATGTAATGAGACTTGGCGGGTGTTGGACGTAAAGTTTCAATTGCCGATTGATATATCTCCATTGTAGCAGCAACTACTGCGCTGACAGTTGTAATGACATCACTTGGAAATCCATTCTTCTTCCAGCCGATTACTAGAATATTAGCGAATATTTTTTGCATACTATCTTCGGAAAATTCATTAATAGTAAATATGCTAAAGTGGCGTAAAAATCTTTGATACACATCTTGTCGACTACCACCAACCAGACCCATCGCCGCAATTATCAACATATCATAGATAAATATTTTGCTTGTATCTTTCAAGTCGTACCAATTCTTGTGATCGAAATACTGACGTAACAGTTCAATTGGTGGTTGTGCCCCATATATTTCTTTGACGGGCATATTCATGTCGTCAACAAATATTACAGAGTGTTTTCCGGGCCTTGGCCCGTACTTGCCACGCCGTATCTTATTAAGTTTGCTTATAATCATTTCTTGTGTCTGATTCGCTGTTATTTTGACAGTGAATGTAATGAATGATGGTTCAAATTTGTCTTGGTCCAGTCGATTCATGAGCATATCTTGGACATAATAGCTCTTACCGGTACCAGTTGGTCCGACCAAAAGCATTGGGACTTTGTGTTGCAAATGCAATTCCAGCATTTGAACATACTTCAAGCTGTCTATCGTTGGTACAAGTACACGCTGAATAACGGCGGCATCTTCGATTCTCATGGATTTGACAAGTTCAGGATAATATTTCCAAGTACCTTTCAATCGGTACACGTACGTGTAATTAATGAGCAATCCTTCTATTGGAAAGATAACTTCTAGTTTTTCTAATGATTGTGGATAGGGACAATCAGGATTTTCATTTCGCCATAGTGTTCTATAAAACACATCAAATAATTCTCGAGAGTCCTGATCCAGGGTGGATCCTAATCCCCAAACACCAGCATAAATAAATGTTGCTTCAATCCATATTTTCATAAATTTAAAATCGTCTTCCTTCTTCACGCTTTCACTACAAGCATTGTCCAAAACCATTTGTACAATCGTGTACATGGTTTTTACTTGATTGATGTCACCTGGTACGCTGTGTTGTCTGCAATGTTTCTTAATAAAGTACATACAAGGATCAACGAGCCATTCAAATAGATCGATAATAAATGGTTTGAATTCTCCGCACCATTCCGGATTCTGATTTATAATCCACGATTCAAAGAAAGGTCTCCAGCCCAAATTTGCAGGTTCCATGTAGATCATGCCACAACGAGACACCTAGAAGGTTATAAAGTCATTTAAAGAGCAAAAAGTGTGAATTTTAGTATTGTTTTACCGTGGCTGGAGAAGCTTGTGCCAAATCCATAACTTCAAAAATCATTGACATTGAACTGGTCATTGCCATTACCTCTCCACTCATCAAACATAATTTTTTGTTATCATCGAGGACGGTATTCATATTCTCAATCCATACGGCATCGACCGGTCCATCAAAGATGACCCATTTTCGATCAGGTGCTGGATCGGTTACAAAGTTTCTGAAGCAAGTCGCTACAACGCCATCGAACCATTCGTATGATACCTGTAAATTTAAAATTACTATCTCCAATTATTAATATACCTACATAACTTACCGGGTCGAATTGTCCATAAAGCTGTCCCATTGTAATACTCTTCGGGTTCATAAACTGATATTGCACTTTCAGCTGATCTAATCCCATCTCATTCATTTTTGTTAACGTATCCCCTAGTACCTTTAATGTACTTGTTTTACCAGCAAACGGTTCACCAACTAACATAAATCCATGTCGTACAATCATCATTTCATATGTTTGAATAACTTTCAGCTGGAAAGAATCACGCGGTTGCAAGTTGCGCATCTTGCATGATTCCTTCATGCACTTTGTAAAGATTCGGTAATCAGCTTGAGGTAGTACGATTCCAGGAAACAAGTCACTAATGATTCCTCCAAACAGAGGCACATCGTGGGCAAGAAATTTCGCCAAGTTTATGTCAATAATACTCCGTAGCAATAAAATATCTTCATTTTCATTTGGAAATGCTCTCTTGTTATTACCACATGCGGACAAAACACTCTTCACTGCCCTCATGCCATAATCGTAGTGATTCTGCGAAGACAATTGTTCCGAACACAATTTGTAGACAGTCACAATCTTTACACTCAACTTGCGAGCTGCCATAAATCCATAAGAATACAACGATATCTCACCGATCATAGCATAGTCTGGAACCATCATTGCAACAGTTCGGAATAACACCTTCAAGTTATCCGGCAATTCCGATCGGCCAGCATAGCCAGGATTCATCGTGATGCAGACGTACACCGCTGGATTCAATTTTAGTTCAGTGCCTTCAAAAATAAATTTCTCTACGTTTGCTCTAACTGCTTGAACGATGCACAAGATTTGTTGAGCTACCACGGACAACACTTCGATTTCGATTCGATTGAATTCATCGAAACATGCCCACGCGCCACTTGAAGCTAGACCTTTGAAGAATTTACCCATCGCTTTGTAATCTAAGCCGTCTGAGCAATTGAAGACTACGCATTGGACGGCGAGGGCTTTGGCTAAATCTTTAGTGGTCTCCGTTTTGCCGGTACCGGCTGGGCCTTCTGGTGCTCCATTCAAATGTAAATGATATGCACCAATCAAAGTCCTGTAGCATCTATCTGTCAACGGAGTGATGACTAGTCGATCGCTGTTACCTAAGTATTCACATGCATATTTGACAGTGGCATTGAGCATTCGAACATTGCAAAGGTCCTCCCAATAATACCGTAATTGGCACAACCATTTGAATTCAGAATCATATTGCACATTCTGTTTGGCAAGATCAGCCGTTACATCTTTGGCATGTACATCGATAACTATCAATGCCTTTATCGTTATCCTCGCCAAATTTGTTAATGATGGATCGCGAATTAACGCAACGGTATCTAGCAGTTGTTCATTCAATTGTGCAGAATATTTTTCTAAGGTTGTTGGTGAATCCGGAGCTAAAGTTTGATGCATGGTAATTGTCCAATAAATTTGTGATACGCAGAGAACAACTTGTCCAGGCCACAACTGAATCCATTGCGTACGTGCTTTTTGAACGTAGTCCAACCAACTCATGTATAACTGCTCACGCATAGAGAGCAACATTTGTTCCTCCACTTGCACCAACCACTTCTCCACACTTCCACCGGCCTCCTCAGTCTTGATTATTCGTATAAAGTCAACCTTCTCACTCTCACCACTTATCATCGCGTGTATTTGCAATAGTTCATCAAAGTCTAAGCAGTTAATGGCTTCGAAACATTTTCGCAAATGCGGTTGTACTCGAAGGGGATCTTTGGTTTCTGATAATATTTCAAGCATTTCGTCGTTTGATAAAAAGAAGAACCTTGGGAAAAATAATCGTTTCTTTTCCAAATACGATGTAACCCCTTCGTTGATTTTGTCTAACATTTCCATGCAGCCCTCCATTGCTTCGAGTAGACCGGCAGCACCTGCTGTTTCAAGTACTCGCGGGTCTTTAGCCACCACGGCCATATATCGTTTATAGGTCGAATCCACTTCTTTGAAGAGTATTCCTTCGGAAGGCATTTGATTAACAATATCTTTAGACGAGAATATTGGAAGTAAATAGAGCCATTGCGCCTGAACCTTTCCCCAGATATCAATAGTTGAATTCATTCTCATAATTTTATCGTACCAACTTTTCACCTGCGATTCGTAAGGTTTCACAAACACCGAACCACGCATCGTCAGCGTTTTCATGATGTGATCATCCAAAATAACTTGAATATCATCCAGGGCTGTTAGAATATTGATTCCCGTATCTTTAAAGGTGCTTGTTTTAAATTTCACGTCATCCCATTCAGACATCATCTTTCTTAAATTAGTAATCAGTTGGAATTCTTTTATGGCACCGGTACTTATAATTTCATAAGCGTCGATGCTTGGCCCCAAATCCATTTCGGTAATCTTCCTCAATGTAGTGCCAGCTGTTGGTGTCAAGTCATAACCCGCGATTTCAGACATTTCATCCCAGTGTCTCTGTAACAACGCCGAATTGCACATAATACGCATTATAACCAAAGCTGGACGAAAGTCTTTGATTTCTTGCATTGCTTTCCGGCACAATTGCAATGGCGCTGGTTGATTCAATGGATCAGGATCGTCAACAGAACCATTAAATTTTCTTGCTTGAGGATCTCCGGAGATTTGACGCAATTTATTTCTATAAGTCTTCTGAACTTTTAACAGTTCTTTGTATAAATCCTCAACGTATTCTTCAGCATGTGGCGGGTCTAAAAATTCGAAAGGACCATCCATCCATGCATAATACGACCGGTTCCAGTTCATGCACAATTTTATCAAATGATAAAAATTATACACCCAAGTTTTCAGTTCTTCCAAGTCGATAAATGGCGATATTGGATACTTAAATGTACCCTCCTCTCGATTAATCCATATTTTCTGTTGTTCGCAACTTCTAATGCGTACCAGAATTTCAGCCATATGATGAATGTATTCACGAGCGTTTGATGAATCAGTCATGTTATCTAATATTAGTAAGTAC
Organism: Liometoxenus newtonarum; assembly: GCA_030264535.1. Taxonomy (NCBI): domain Eukaryota; kingdom Metazoa; phylum Arthropoda; class Insecta; order Coleoptera; family Staphylinidae; genus Liometoxenus; species Liometoxenus newtonarum. Next base: position 29,794 of record JARJEB010006985.1, read on the forward strand.
GGCTGAATTTCTTCAATGTCTGAAATCAATTTGATTACTGCATTTGCTAGCCTTTCTTCGAATTCGAACTTGTACTGTTCATAGTTGGACGAATTCATTTCGAGAATTGGTTGGATATCCCATAACCAATTGACTACAACGGAATTTAAAAACATGTTTTGATTCGTTATCACCGTAATATCCATGAGTCGACCAATTACAGTCAACATTTGCTGAATTCGTTCAGTAAGTTGAGTCATTAACTCAGTTCTCGCCCAGGTCATATAAACTCCTTGCGCCATAAGCTCTTCACTGGACTGAGGAATTTCGCGTGCTTTAGCGGCCAATGCTTCGAAAGTCTCAATGATATCTTGATTCTCCCATTCTTGTTGCAATACTAATTTTACTGCAATATCATTGATCAGACTATAAATGGATTGGTTCAAATTTGCTTTACAATCTTCTTGTTCCAACGACCCAATTGCGTAAAACTCATTAGAGACAACATCTTCGATCTTATCAATTAATTCTGAATAAAAGTCGATTTTGCGACAGGATTCTTCAAATGTTTGTTCAACTTCTACGGATGATGATGTTGTTTTCAAAGATGTTAGATTACTTTCAATCTTCTCAACGTATTTGTAAACTGGAGCATACATAGTATTGATATTTTTTTGTATATTATCGCAAGCTATTGATATGAAATCCTCTTCGATATATATTGGTATGAAAGTTTCGCTGTTACTCTCATCAATTATACTTTCAACTGCCAATAATTCATTGCCGGCTTGAGAAATACGCTTTACCACGGTTGCATACATGCAACTGGTTTCTTCTGCTGATGGAGTTAGGCACAAGCCATTCTCGTAAGTTAAATTTAATTTTAAGTACGGCACTTTTGCCGGTGACCCGGTAACTTCAACAAGATATTCAATTGTGCTTCGAAGCAATTTTGATATAATGATGCCCAGCAGGACGCTACCTGTTTTTTGATATTGGGCAAATGCCTTAGGGTATTTTGGAAACTCACTTTTACTCGCGTTTATAATTTTTGTCACTTTTAGGTGGTATTTACGCATGAGCGCTTTTGCCTTTTCAATTTCCTCGGTGAATATGATCATCATATTTGGTATTTCATATTCTGTATCTCGATAGTTGCCAAAATCAACTAACAATTTTGGCAATAGATTAGCACAGAGCAGCATTTTTCGCATCAATGGATATTGAATAAATAATCTTCGACGGAGTCTCTCCCGATTTTTCAAGTATTCATTATATCGCTCAGTTTTTCCGAAATATTTATATGGTGACAAAGTGGGATGAGCATCCGAATGATCTAATCTTTGCAAGATGGTCTGAATACCCTTTTCATGAGTTATCTCCAACCATTCTGCTCTAAATTCTTTTATTACTTGTGCAACCGTATCATGATAAACCTCTTGCTGTTTCTGCATACCAGTACGTTTCAGAATATCTCTTTGTACATATTTACCAATGGCAGAAGTGGGCAGTTTTTCGGCATGTCTTCTTAAATCTTCATGCGCCGTATTTTTCTTAACAATTTTCGGATATTCAGGTTCCACATGCTTTTTGAATTCTTTGTTTTTCAAATCTTCAATATTCTTCTGCATAAAACCTAGTAATTGCTTACGTTTTTGATCAGTTATGTTATATTGCTTCATCATTTCAACACTTGCACCTGTAAAATCCATATTTTGCGTAAATGTTCCATCTCTTCGTGCTCTGCATGCATGTGCACGCAAATTAAGTTTCTTTTTATCCATGTGACAAGCACAAAAAAGATAAAATTAAATGTAAAAATCTTAAAAGCTGCGTGCAGTGACACTTTTCAGTGTCAACTTAAAACTGAAGGGAAAATGTTATTTACCAAGCAACGCATATCAAAATAAGAGAAGAGCTTGTTTATATTTGTGAGGATGTTTAATCAATACTTGGAAGCTTATGCGGCTAACAACTTGGCTTCAAACCACGCCACTTTCCATCTACACATTTTAAATCTACAATTTCATTTTGGCACTTTATTTTGATCTCAGCATTATTTAAATATGTGTGGTTTTCACTTAAAATTGTGGTGTCTGAACGGATGACTGGTTTTCCACATGATTGTTCTAAAAGATTAATGAATTTATAACAATAAAAATATATTTAGTAAATTATTTTCTGTACACCCATGAATATTTTATGCAACCGAATTTGTGCTAGCGCAGTTGCATAAGGAATTCTCTAACATAACTATCATATAAAACTGTTGCGTTATATCCGTAACGTAACACTTCAGTCCGTATCCTTCTTTCTCGGTCTATGTTCTATGATTTTACTGACAATTCTTGTTTGTGTTGCATATTTTTCGAGATTGTTCAACGTGTAACCTAGCGACCGACTTGCTTTTGACGTTCAACGGTTTGACTCGACATACGACTTGTTCACAAACAACAGTAGTGATTTCGTGAGTAATTTCTTGATTCAAATTGTTATTGTTTCTAAAATATGATTGTGGGTGTGCAAAAAATAGTATTCGCAACTGTTTGCGTTAAAGAAGCGCCTTATTCGCTCATAAGACGCTTCTTAAGCGAAATAACTATCTACGTACTTATACAAAATCCATTCAATTTCGACCAAACTCCTGGATATATGCACCTTGCAATAGGATGTCCTCGAGTAGTATACCCTTCAATGCAGCCATATCTAACCATATGTCCAATTTCGAAGACTTGAGCATGTCCCTCTTGTAATTTGAATCCGAATTCTGTGAGATTCTTTGGTTCCTTGCAAGTTATAGCTAAAATATAACAAAATATCGTAATTGAAATTTTAGATATTAGATATTTGCTTTGACCCTACCTTGACATTCCATCTTTAATACAGACCAGTATCCATCAACAATACAAGAAGTACTATTCCCACCAACTTGTTTATATCCTCTTCGGCAAACGTACTGAATTGTATCACTTAAACCTTCCACCACATCATTGTAAGACTCCTCGTAGATGTAACCATTTATAGGCGCTTCCGGAATGTGCTCCAAGTTGCATGGCAAGGTGCTTTTGCATGTAGGCGCTTGAAAGTCCCACATACCATCTGGCATACAGGTTAACACATTTTCTCCTTCTAGTTGTGCATTTTTGCAAGCGATATCAATTTGGGTTCCTACCTTAAAATGTTCTATATCTCCAAAATTGGTTGCCTCCATTTCTTCTTCTGATTGCTGAATAGTAACTTTAGCCCTTTTTGGAATCTTTAATACTGACTTGGCACATTGCAGCCCTTTACATTTTGGTGCTTCTGGATACCATGTACCATCATCTTGACATACTCTTGTTGCCTCCCCAGTTAAATTGAAACCACTATTACATTTATACAAAATTTCATTAGTAAATGTAAATTTATTGCCAGTGTAGAAACCATTTGGAATATATTCCGGAATGTCACACTGAATTGGCTCACATTTTGGGTCATCACCCTCCCAACGTGTAGCCTTTAAACATGTACGCCCACTGCTATATTTTGTTAGTTTATACCCTTTGTTGCAATGATAATGGGCGACATTGTTTATAATTTGTATATTGCCAAATGTTGGCTGTGGAGGTGTTAAGCAGGACGCACAAAATGTACTATTTTCTATCGTCACGTCCCCTCGAATATTCTGGCCGAATTCCGACCACGCATAAATGCTACCTTGCAAGTTTCCATCGCAATTGTTCATAATATTTTTAATTTCCTCCTCATTTAGTGATTTGTTATAAACGTCCAAGTGTGCCAACTGTCCCAAGAAAGATTCCGATTGGCTAAACTGTCCTCCAACGGTGTCTTGCTCCTGACCCAAAATAAATTTTCCTTTGCCATTAATGACTTGCCCCTTTGCCAAATCGGTGCCTTTATTGATCAACTTTGAATCCAAATAAATTTGGTAATCGCCTTTTATATTATTCCAAGTAAGACAGAAATGATGCCATTTGCCGTCATTTAAAAACACGTCGGTTACTCTATACTCATTGTTAACATAAATTACAACCCTAAAATATTTATAATTTTATATTAACCAATTTAAAAGTATTTGCTGTCTTACCCTGTATAATCAGTTATAGTAAATGCATTATAAAATTTCATGTTGGCATAAGAAAGTATAGTTCCATAATTAAAGTGGTCCTTTGTGATCAACCAAAAGCAAACCGATATTTCACTTAGTTCACCATCAAAGCCAGTCATTTCGATAAAATCAGTGACTCCTGATCTTGGAAAATTCAAAATATAATCACTTGGAAGTTCTTTTTCACAAACACTTCCTTCAAAACCAGGACGGCATTTACAGTAGTAAGCACCAATTGATGATGTGCAAGTGCCACCATTTTGGCAAGGATTTTTGACGCAGTAGTCAATCTGCTCCGTGCAATTTGAACCGATGTATCCTTGAGGGCAAATGCACTTGTAACTAGTTGTTGTTGCAAGTTGAACATTTTCATTTATACAAATCATGTTTTCCGTGTCGCATGGTTTAAAATCGCAAGGAACATATTGACACCTTAATCCCAAAAATCCTGGTTTACAAATACACTTAAACTCATCATCCAATTCCAAACACGTACCATTATTTTCACATAAATTTGTCTTACATTTCTCAATCTTGTCCTCACACAACTTTCCAGTGAATCCTCTCTGACATAAACATATTGGTTCATCATCTTCAGCTAATACACAAGTTGCGTTGTTAGCACAATTAAGCTCACACTGATTTGACACGATGGCACAAGTTGATCCTGAATAACCATCAGGACAAATGCAATTGAAATCATCTCCATCTGCTTGTGCTTTTTCATCTTCTTTATAAGTACAAGTTCCATCGTTTTGACATGGGTGCGAATTGCATGGATTTCTGAATATTTCACAGTTACTGCCAATATAATTATCAGAACATTGGCATGTATAACCGTAGTCGCCTTCCGATATGCATAAGCCGTGTAAACAGGGGCTTTGCAAGCAAGGATGTTGAACATTTTCGCATTCTTCAATGGTTTCGGCACCTCGTTTCGTTGTGGTTGTACTGGACGGGCAACTAATGCAAACTGTTTGGCCATATGATGGTTGAAAACTTCCAAGTGGGCAAGAACTGCAGTAAGGCTTTAAAGTGGCTCGTTCGACTACAGAATTGGGATGATTTTTGGGATGTTTTATCTGCTTCTTGTGAGCAAATGTGCCTGGTGAACATTTTTCTAGAAAAGTCAATAATAGATATTTTAATTTCAATACGCGATATATTTTGGTCTTACCAATACAATCGAGGGTTGACTTCGCATGAAGCTTCCTAGTTGAATAATTTTCGGGACACAATACACAATTGGGCTGACCACTTTTGTAATTGTAACTTCCAATTTCACAACTTTGACATGAATTTGATGTTATATTGTGAAAAGTACCTTTTGGGCAACTAACTATAATACAGTAACATATGAACGAACAAGCAACAAGGTAAACTCCACGCCTAAACAACACTTACTGCATTTATATTTTCGTCTGAAACTTCCGGAAGGACACATTATTTCCGGTGTATTGACATGAATATTGTAATCACCCATAGGCCCATTTGTTAAGAACCCAACATTTTTATTATTTAAACGTTTCTTGTTTTGCTTTCTGACTCTAATTTGGAAATTTACGTTGAGTTTCTTGCGTCTTCTTCTTTTTCGGGAACTATTAGTCGATGCACTTGGAGTGTCCCTCTTTACGGTGTTAGTTATTTCATTGTCATAACATTCAGCAGGATTAGTAAATATTGTACAATCAATTCCATCGGTACAAGTAGCCAATGTATTTTCTTCCAAACTCTTTTCTATATTTTTCTGCAACTCTAGTAGTTTCGTCACATTAGCACAAACATTGTCAATGTCTTCAGAGGGTTTAACTTCAACAGTTCCATTTTGATTAATTTCTACGGGCATTTCATTTACAGTACATTCAGGTGAAGTTAGATTCGCAACGTTTAACCACGTAGCATCTTGATGTTCACAGAAAAATTGAGTTGTGTTATCGGGAATTATAGAATCAGTCAAGTCGGGTATAGGTAATGAATATCCTTCGTCGCATGTTACTGCACATTGGACCTTATCATTTGAACTATTGCAGTTGGCAATACCATATACAGGAGCGACAAATGTTGGACATTGTGGCTGTTCTAATGTAATATTTAGTACGCATTTATTTGTATTATTACTTTTATCTGTGGCAGTATAAATAACTTGAGTAGTTCCCATTGGAAATAATCCAAAATCCATGCTTTTTTCAACGTACGAATGTTGTGAATTATCGAATATATTTGGCTCATCCCATGTAACATTAGCTGGCGCAGTAGTTATAAAGACAGGCGGATCGACACATGATTCAATAGTGGGTGGTTCGTTATCTAATATCGTCACATTAAACACACACTTTGCCTTGTTCTTGAACACATCTTCCGCGTAATATGCAATTTGATTAGTTCCTATTTTAAATTTATACGAGCCTTTTACAACTGGTTTGGACCACATGGTAACATTAAGGCCAGAATTGTCAGTGGCAGTTGGCATTAACCAAGTTACAATTCCATAAGGTTTACCACTAAGGGTGTCTTGAACAATATTACCTGGGCATACCAATTCAGGCTTCGTCATATCCTTACAAGTTACTTCATTCTGATTGTCCCAAATACCATCTGCACAGGTTTTATTAGAAACCCCTTTTAATTCAAATCCGGGAAGACACTCAAATTTGCATTGCTTCCCGTATGGTTGTTTGCCAACTGTGCATGATTTTGGTTCCACCATCCCAAAATTAACTCTTGACAATTTTATGCATTTTATTTGTTTGCAGGCAGACCGGAGACCGTCCCATTGAGCCAGTGGTAAACATGTTCTTGCACTGGAACCTATCAACGTATATCCACGTCCACATTTGAAATTGCATGTCGTGTCGACAGGCATTTTACCATCAGAACTGGTAAAGTTTTCTTTTAGATCAAAATGTTTACAAGTCATTGTGCCATGACCCGGCGTTGGTAATTTTGTGCAGGTTTTAACTGGAAATACAACGGTTTTAACGAAATCATACGTGACTCTAACGGAATACCTTGACAAATTGGTGTTTGCCCACTCCATGTACCATCATCTTGACATAATCGAATACTACTTCCGGTCAAGGTGTACCCAACATTACAACGTACACCACAAGCACTATTTAGTACAGTACTGCATTCTTTCTTTTTGACGAAATAACCATTTTCCGGGGCAAGTAATTTAGGGCAAGAAATAACTTCACAAGTGGAATTTTCGTTGTTCTTAAAACCACTCCGACATTTACAGGCCGCAATGTTAATGGCTGGTGCTTTCGTGTAGTGATGAATGTCAGGACATGGTAGACATAAGTTAGGACCTTGGGCGTAGCTACCAGATGGGCAAGCTAAATTGTGCATTATACAAAATTAGGTCTTGACTTGTTTCAAGAGAAATTTTCTTACGTAAACAAGAATTGTGAAGCCCCGATCCATAATAACCAACTTCACAGAGGCAACTGTATTGACCTGTTGAAGTCCCACATGCGCAATGGGCATTTTTATCGCAACAATCTCCTTTTTCACATAAACCGTCGCATGGTTTGCTTACTCCTAGTGGATAGTAATCACCACTTTGCAAGTCCACATGAAGAGCTCGCCGCGCTAAATTCTCAAACTCCTCGAAACTATCCAATAAGTAACTGTGGATTTCCCCTGGTTGCGTTGATATCTCATACAACTCTTTGTAATTTCCATTTGATATTCCAATGGTAAATATTGTTACGTGTGCATTTTTTAATTCCCTTGCAATAGGCACCGGATCTCCTCCGTTTGAGTAGCCATCGGTAATTAGAAAGAGCACCTTTTGCGCTTCTGAGCGACTGTTTTCGAATATCTCTTTCGCGGCTTGAAGTGCTCCTAAAGTATAAGTTCCTCCACCAGTGTAAGTTATATTGTTAATTTCTTTGTTTAACAACAAACATTTGTTGTTCGCTATTTTCGGATTTGTGATTTCGTCAATGTTTTTAAGCTTAGCACATACCATAAAATCAATTTATAAATTTCGCCCAGGACCATAAAATAATACTTACAATATTTTCTTGCGAACTGAAAGTAATTACAGAGACTCTTGTATGATTGTAATCCACAGTAACATCGCTTAAAAGTTTTTTAACGAATTTTAGCTCGCTATTGAAATTGTACTGGCCAACACTTGAAGATGCATCGATTAAGAATACCAAATCCATTCTATTTTTGGTCTTAACCATTTCAATGTTTTGTTTGAATACCGTACCTAATTAAAATATTGGAAATTTCATTTTAATTTTTGAAAAAATAGAATACCTTACCGAGTATATCAACTTTTGATTTTATAACCGCATTTTCATGTTTTTCTCTATCAATTTTCGCATAACTTTTTTTCTGTCCGAAATTAAAAAATTCACTGTAATTTTTGACGATGTCGTTGTCTATTTTTTGTGAAAGAATTGGTGTCACCATGAAGAAAACGAATATTAAATCGAAATACATCTTTCGCGTAGCTGGCATTCTCCAGCACTAAAAAGCAATGTATAGTCAGTTTCGTAATAGCTAGTAGTTTTTATTTAATTGGTTGGCGCCAATGTTATTAATATTTCAGTCTAATTTGAGACGATATTAGTATTACAGAATCTAACATATGTGTAACATATATGCATTTCACTTTAAAACATACTGTAAATTTACTACAATTTTTGTAGAAATGTACTTGGTTTGTTTAAGTTAATAATATACTGACTGTAATTAAATTATATAAGCGTAAAATGTTTGAGCTATTGGATTGTTAAGTTTTCGTTTGTTACTATGTCTGTTGAATTCATTTTGAAATTGTTTTTTTCTCTTTCTTTTTCAGTATATATGTAAAAATGTATTAGTAGCCTTAACTTTTTGATTTTTTATAATAAATGTATTAAAAAATATCCTGCGTTTCTTACTCAATTATTAATTAATTTTTTTTTCCATCGTGAAGATGGAATAGATTCCATCTAACTTTCATTCCAAAATTATTAATAAGGTCTAAAAAGTAGTTAATATTTAAAATTATAAATCTTCTATTTATATTTTGGTTTCAACACCAGCCGAATAGGCAGGCTTCGTTACTTTGTGAGGCTAGCGTTGGCTCGAGGACTGTGGTTCGATTCCAGTGGTTGGCTGGCTCTATTTTGAAAAATTTCTACGTATGCTTGGTTGCATACACTAAACATAAATAAAAATGAGATTTGTGTAAATAAACACGAAGTAAATAAATATGACGCGCAAAGTAATGATAAATTATGCGCGAAGTATCAAAAATTTTATCATTACTTCGTTGCGTCATTTTTACTTACTCATGCTTAGACGGTGTTGAAACTAAAATATAACGACCATATTTTAATATTGCAATCTATGCAACTCAACGCACTAGCTATTTCGGTATTTCATCATGACTACGAAGACATCGTTCCTGAAAATTGTTGAAAATAAATAACAAAATACATATTAATAGAAATATATTAAGTAATTCAAATCTTGTGAACGATACGATCGATATTACTAGACTCTGAAAACGAAACAAAGGGACAAAATAAATTATTTACCACAAAAGATTGTTTTCATTTATTATAATTAATTAAAAAACAAATATATAAATTGTAAGCACATTTCGTAGTTAACTATAGTAACAACAAAGTAAAAATTTAACATTTATGCCCACAAAGTTTCGCTGGATAATTGTAACGAACAAAAGTATTGAACTCGGGAGCGTTAACCGAAGAAATCAAACTGCGATAGGGCAAACCGATCAATGTAAACAAAACAAAATACAAACAATAAAATACAAAATACAAACAAACAAAATTCATAAGACTTATCATTAAATGTAAAATAACTCAGTCCGGATGAAGAATATGGAAAGTATGCGAAAAAAGTAAGAATTCCAACATAAAAGAGACAAGAAGATTCGTCTAGGACTGGAAGTCGATTCAGCAAAGTGTTCCATGACCTGGAGAAAGATAAACAAAATTAGCAACTATAAAATATAACTAGGTGTAGGTATCTAAACATTAGAATTGACATTTTTATCTAAGGCTCACCTTCGTGAGGATTTTAAATCACTAATCACTAAATCACTAATTATAATCCAGCAAAGAATTTGAAGAAAATATCATAAGAGTTGTAAAGCTATACAGTTTATTAAGGCAATTAATAGCGCTGATGATACTTATTAATCACTAATCGGAGGCTGATATTAATCAGAAACTGTACAATTATTATTGCCTAATACCCTCTAAATGTTCTAACAATCTTTTTACATTGTATCTTTCTAATCTTCATTGTATATAAAATTTACAACTCTAACATTATTATATTAATAATAATAATAATACATTTTTATTCCATGTTTACATATATTACATTTATGTACATATTCTCTTGCAGGATTTGTTTATTACACATTTACGTTTGTTTCATTTAGGATATGCAGTTTATTACTGGCATAACTGCATAAATATCGATAACGTCACGAGTTGGCAGCTTTTAATAGAAATCCAACTGTTACGGGATCTTCACAAAATTCTGTTATCACATCGACTTTAGTTGATATACAGAATGTTCCAGAAAAACACTGAACATGATAATAATATATTTATGTGTTGTCTGTTTTATCTGTAACAACCGGTATGATTTTAGTAATTTTTATAATCGTATTTGTGGTCATTGCTCGGTCAAAGTGAACAGCGAAACTTTTCCCCATCATCGTTCTACAAATGCATATACGCCACAACATAAACCTCGTCCCTCAACGTCGTTTCCTGGAAGTTGGTTCGTTGCATTGGTAAAACTTATTTGCGTATTCTTCCCTTTCCTATGCCTCTTTATATTCCGATGAATAGTTAAATTATTCTATCGACACACGATGCCGTCGTCGGAGCAGTAATGATGCGGCGGCACCAGAAACAGTTTTCCGTTATTGCATATGCAGAGCTGATAGATATCGTGGTTCTTTGATTGACTAACTTTCGAACTCGGTATGGCCGTCGGTATTTTATCCATTATGATAACGCTCGCATCTAATCGTATCGCTCCCTCAACGGATTTCAACTTAATATCATTTAGTGACATGGACTTTATTTCACCAGCTCGCGATTCGATGCTGATTCCTTGTGGACCTCTTAACTCCAATGTTCTCGTCGGAGATTCCAATCTGAAACAAGTTCAATAATGAGAGAGCGTATGCAATTTGTAAATAAACTTTAATAAAAGATTAAGAAATAATGGATTTATCAAAATTTCCTCTCGAAAATAACCTGTTTCGTTTGATTGCTCGTGTAAAAAGTAAAAGGAAAATATATTCCTTGCAGCTAGAAGATGGGAGCCAACCTGAAGTTTGCAAAACAGCAAAACAACAATTTTTGCCAGCAACCAGATAGAAATGGGAAGAAATTGGACTTTTGAGAAGTAGTATGGTATGAGAAACAACACACGGATGCTGACATAGGTTGAACGTTGAAATTTTACATTATAAAGAATGGTTGGTTGTAGTGCTTAGCCTGGGATTGCATTAGGTATATACGTGGAAAATAACGAAATGTGATAAAGTAGTTGAATTTGCATTTTGACTGTTCCATTACATCATATATCTTGTACGAGAACGGGTAGCGCATCTGTTGTGGATTGGACAGTGAACAACAAGAAGGAACTAGAAACACGCGGGGTACTTTGTCATAAAAGAGGCCACTATCTCCCAAGACGATGGTCTCAACAGGGAAGCATTTAAAAATCGAAGTAAATGTTTCGCCTTTAACCAAAACATTGTTTTAAGAGTTCAAACTGAATCAGCATGATTATTAAATTACTTTTTCGAAGACTATTTTTCCAATAAAACTTTGATGAAAAAATAATAAAAATACGTTGAGACGGTTCTGAAGTAAGTCCCAAACCCACTGTGGTCGATTTAATGGCGGGAAACAGATTGCGGCAGTAAGAGAAAATGGCAACGGCATCACAGAAGTGACACGAATGGCGAAGAAACTATGTCTACAACCACACTGCGCACAGGGCTAGAGATCAAGAAGCAAAGGCCAGAAGATTAAGGACGCAGCGACATTAGGAATCGAAATTTAACCGTTTCTACCTTAAATCGTGGCCAGAATCAGCTCGCACCAAGGATGTCTGCACGGAACCTTTGAATATTGCGCCGCCTTCGCCCGTCACTCGTAACGTGGCCGACCCGATGACAATTTCTTCGCGATTCGCCGAAAATAATGTGTACCCTTGGTTGTCCATCACTTTGAAATTGTTTGCTAGGCACTCGAAACGATCATTACCTAAAAGAAACGACAACATTATTCTTTTAGGTATTAAGTCGAAGTGATAGTGTAACTGGAATAGTGTTTTTATAACTCACCTAAATAAATAATATTATCTAATTTGCCGTTTTCATCCCTCGTCGTAAGGGTCAAGTTTTTGCTGGACTCGATGACGATCGACTGGCCAGTCCTTGAACGTATCCGGCTCGTAATGAGGGAATCCAGAACGTAGGCAGTTCCTTCTAGTCGAAGGCCTCCAGCCACTACTTTTAATTGACCCATGCCCTCCTAGAAAATGGAAAAAAAAAAATTAAAAAATCATGAATTTAAAAAATATGTTGACATTTCAAGAAAATATAACAAGAAATAAATATTGTCATTTAGCTAAACAAAGGAATATTTAATGTCCTGACTAAATAATAAGGAGAAGATAATTCTCTGGTGACACAAAATGTTAGAATAAGATTTATACGCGTTTAGAATTTAATATTTTTAGACTGTCTGCTATTTTTGGGAAACATTTAGGATTGTCAACCAATAATATCTCTATAATTCCCTATAATTTGGTTCAGACGCGAACCAACAGCATTCGATGTAGCAGCCAACAATAATCGGTATTATGTTGAATTATTGAGAGCTTCATTCTGGTAAAGCGACGAGTGAAGCCCGAGGGAAATTTAGGTTTACCTTTTTTCTTCGGCTCCTTTTCAACTGTAACTACGTTACAATCCCTCCTTCATTCTCTTCACACACGTCCCATACTTACAAATTTATAAACGAAAACAGAACTTTGTATAACTATGTGTTTCATCGATAAAAAGAAGAAATAATTAAGTGCATTCATTATTATTTCAAGAGCTATTCATCCTCCTAAGTATACTTAAGATTTAACGAGCTATATGCACGAAATTCATAAAATTGGTAGTAAGTATGAAATTGGCGTGACGAATTAATATATTAATTAGTTAATTGTTGAATTGAAATGTTTTATACGACCGAAGAACTAAAATTTGATTCTATACTGCTTGAATAATAAAAACCAAATAAAATGTAGATTGAAGTGTACTTTAGTCATCATCATGCAGCAATGAATGCATTATAAAGCTAAATCAACGAAAATTAAAAACAACTGTTGCATCTCCTCAATTAAAGAAGTTTTAATTACGAAAATTTAAATGGAGCTTCTTTCACTCGTTGGATTTCTTTGTATTTTCTTTACTGCGCTGCGCTTATTCGGAATACAAGGAAACTCAAAAATTTGCATACGCCAAGTAAAAGCGAACTATCCAAATAGTTATTGATTGTGGATGAAAACAACATCCTGTAGATTTCAATTCGAATTGGTCTAATCCTGTAATACCAGCGTAATAGTAAAGGTATAAGTGGGATTCAGATGCACGAGATTTGTAAAATCATTGAATTGGTAGGTATACATATACAGGGTGTCCCAAACCAAACGATACATGGTAGGTATACATATACAGGGTGTCCCAGACCAAACAATACTGCGAAAAATGACAGATTCTACATGAAAAACTGAGTAAGAAAATCCCATACCAAATTGTTCAAGGAAGCACCGTTTTTAAACGGGGAGCAATTTAAGTTGACCAATCAGAGAGCTTTCCCATGTTCAAAAACCACCTGTTTCAGGAACTCAGTGGTTGCTATTTAAGTATTTATAGCGATTTATTTGGACGACTAGAATTCTGACTGACGGATGACAGATAACCTACATTACCTAAATTATTTACAGTCGACCAAAGAA
>JARJEB010006999.1:0-19392 GCA_030264535.1 Liometoxenus newtonarum
GCAATATATATATATATATTGCTTGTGACAAGTCGACCGTCGAGTCAAACGGGCCAAAACGTCAAACGTCAGACGCTAAGCTACACGTCCAACATTATAAAAAAGTATGCAACCCAAACAGCAATTGTCAGTAAAAACTTAGAACATAGAACGAAAAAGAAAGAGATGGACTAAAGCGTTATGTTATGGTTATAATATGATAGTTATGCACTAGCACAAATACTGTTGCATAAAATGGGCTTGCATAAATTTGATAAGAAAATGAAAACTATATGTAATATAAAACTATATGTATATTACGTGTTTTGATAAATTGTTGCTGAGGACTGATTAATATTATATAATGATTACCGCGATAAAATTCATCGCTTATGTAGCGAGGTTAAAAGTTATATTAACCTGTTAAATTTCACGATATTGTGCAAAGTAGATAATTATTATCGCTTTTGTCAAAATATAAGAGGAGTATTTGTGTTTCTGTGCGTTTATTTAAATAGCATGAAACGACACTTGATAGGGGTTAGTGCACGAATTTCATCTCGTTCAAACACTATCAAAGTAAATAATAAGTAAGTAATAATAATTTTAATTGCATTTTCTTATCTTTAAATAGTATTTTTCGTGCTTTAATTCTGGCATAATTAATTTCGTTTAACTTAATAATACCTAATTATAGGCATGGATCAAAAAGGATATTTGCCTTATCCCAAAGGATTCGCCACAACGGCAATCCATACTGGGCATGAACCAGAAAACTGGGATTCAATGGCAGTAGTTCCACCAATCGTACTATCAACTACTTTTAAGCGGACAGATGAGGCCGATTTTAAGGTAAATTCATCAAAATAAACTTTAATAATAGTTTGAAATCTTGAAAATTTCATTGTTTCTTTTTTAAATTGATTAGGCATACGAATATGGACGCACCGGAAATCCAACAAGAAATACTTTAGAAGGATGCATGGCAGCAATCGAGTCCGCCAAGCACGCCATTTGTTTCTCTTCTGGTTTAGCTGCAATAAACGCAGTACTAGGAATCTTGGAACAAGGCGATCATGTTATCAGTGCCGTTGATATCTATGGAGGTACGTACCGATTGTTCAACGAAGTCGCCCCAACAAATGGTCTTCAATGTTCATTCATCGACACAACGAATGTGAAGAATATCGAAGCTGCCATTACACCAAAAACCAAGGTACCCGCGTTCTTTTGGCTATTCAGCGCTAAAATATCAATGCAATTGTAGTTAATCTGGTTGGAATCGCCGACTAATCCTCTCCTTAAAGTTAACGATATCAAAGCAGTATGCGAAATTGCAAAAAAACACAAAATAATCGTAGCAGTTGATAACACCTTCCTCACGTCATATCTACAAAGACCACTTGATTTTGGCGCTGATTTATCTGTCTATTCATTGACTAAATATGTTAATGGACATTCCGATGTGATTATGGGTGCCATCGTCACAAATAACGATGAACTACATAAAAGGATTCGCTTCTTGCAGAACGGTAACGTGAACATGTTTAATTAACAAACGAGTAAAATATAGTTTTTATTTAGCTGCGGGTGCTATCCCTGCACCATTTGATTGTGCGTTGGTCACTAGAAGTTTGAAAACATTGCCATTGCGAATGCGTCAGCACAGCGCAAACGCAATAGCTATCGCTCAATTCCTCGAAAAGCATCCGAAAGTTGTTAAAGTTTTGCAACCAGGGCTACCAAACCATCCGCACCATGAACTCTCCAAGAAACAAACTTCTGACCACTGTGGCATGGTCTCATTCTACTTGAAAGGCGAGTTGGTACAAGCAAAGAAGTTCTTGGCCAGCTTGAAATTCTTTATGGCAGCTGGAAGTCTTGGAGGGCACGGAAGTCTTGCCGAATTACCGTAAGTGTCAACCTCAGGTTTGGTTTGGTTTGTTTCTAATTAACTTATAATTAATTCATATAAATTCTCGTCTGCAGTTTAATGTGTTTTTTTGTATTAAATGTATAATTATTTCGTAATTTTTGTTAGGGTTCTCATTTCCCATGCACAAATTCCACCAGAACAAAGGAAATCGTTGAACATAACTGATAACTTGGTACGATTATCAGTGGGATTGGAAGATGTGGACGATTTAATCGCCGATTTGAATCAAGCATTTGAAAAAATCTGAATGTTTATACCTAACGCAAACTTATAAAATTTTATTTTGTAAACTAAAATAAATATTATGTTGCATTCGAACAGTAGTCAAGAATGGCCGGTTCTACTCCAGCGGAGGAGGAGCTAGGGATTCTTTAGTCCGCCAGATGGCGCTAGTTGTAGGTTTACATAATTACATGAGCTGTAACCCAAGGTACTGTCTGATAGATGGCGCTAGTCTTTTATTTGTATTTCTCTTAGAGACATACAGGGCAGAACATCAAATAAACACTGTATGTTAAAAACAATGCTGTTCTTAAAATACAATTTACCATAAAATTTTATTTTGTAAACTAAAATAAATATTATGATGTATTCGAACAGTAGTAAAGAATGCCCGGTTCTACTCCAGCGGAGGAGGAGGAGCTAGGGATTCTTTTGTCCGCCAGATGGCGCTAGTTGTAGGTTTACATAATTACATGAGCTGTAAACCAAGGTACTGTCCGATAGATGGCGCTAGTCTATTATTTCTATTTCTCTAACAGACATACAGGGCAGAACATCAAATAAACACTGTATGTTAAAAACAATGCTGTTCTTAACATACAATTTACCATAAAATTTTATTTTGTAAACTAAAATAAATATTATGATGTATTCGAACAGTAGTATGATATATGATATATAAGAATGGGCCGGTTCTACTCCAGCGGAGGAGGAGGAGCTAGGTATTCTTTTGTCCGCCAGATGGCGCTAGTTGTAGGTTTACATAATTACATGAGCTGTAACCCAAGGTACTGTCCGATAGATGGCGCTAGTCTTTTAATTATATTTATATTATATATTTTATTTATATTATATGAACACTGTATGTTAAAAACAATGCTATTCTTAACATTCAATTTAACATAAAATTTTATTTTGTAAACTAAAATAAATATTATGTTGTATTCGAACGATAAATATTTACCCAAAATCTATTTAATAAAAATATTTGTTACGAATTTGAATTTGCTGTAATGTAAGTTTCTCGGGTGTTCGAGTGGACAAAGACAAACTGCTGTAGATAGTGAAGGACCAAAGGGTCAGTGCACAAATGAGTTTTTAATGTTTCTAAAGATAAATTAACCTCAGTTACGCGCTCTCATTACAAGCACAGTTTCAATATTAACAATTTCGTTCCTCTTGTAAATTTCCACATGAAGAACTTTGAAATTAAGTGATAAGAAATTGAAAATAAAGATTTTTATTTGTTTTTACTTTCCAACCTTGTAAGTACCGATGATAGGGTATAGGAAAGTATTGTAATCAGAAAGAAAAACAGTATTATAAAAATCCGTTGACCTCAGATCCAAATCGACTTGTTTCTTAAAAACAAATAAAAATACTTTTCTTGTAAAATAATCCAACACAGTTACTACAGAGCCATCTAGCCTATTTGCTTTCGACTAAAAAACTATTGACTTCCACTCTTTCAAAGTCCTTCTCAGTGTTCTCACCCTCCCATTTATAATCACAATGAATATAAATTTAAAGGACGATATAGGAGCTTCCAGTTGGTGTAACTGCGCTATCCAAGATGGCGTCACAGTAAATCCTGCGTAAAACCGAGAGACTATTGATTTTCCCTTTTTGCGTGGTGTGCGGCTCCTATGACACCAACATCTGAATCACCCCTATCCTGTCCAATAATACTATACAACAAACTTTCCCAACAAACAGTCACAACACAATCAAAATTAACCCATTAGTTATGAAATTGTCGGATAGTAAACGATTATGAAGTCTTGCAAAGTTTTTCAATGCAGGATGATGAAGAAAAACTACAAAAAGTATCAAGAATCGCGTAGATGTGTTGTGTCTCCGTCCGTAGGATTGTAGAGTCCTTATTCCTTAGTAAAGTCAGTACGAAGTACGATACGTTACGTCGTTCGAATATGCCGTAGATGCGAAAACGACGTGCCACGAATCGAATTCATAAGCCATGTGCCGTAATAAATGACGTCAGAAGCGCCGCGGCGCTCACTTCGGCCATAATGTCCGATTCGTCGTCGTCTGCGATTCGATTTTTCGACGCCTGTAACGCGACGCGAATCGTCGCCTAAGTAAAAACAAATCAAAGGATTGAATGTACGACTAGTTGGGCAAAGAAAGCTGTAACCAAATCGCGTATGTGTACACTTGAAAAAGAAGCAACACACAAATCGTTAATGTTGGGGGGTGCTGTGGCGATGATGCCGTCGTTTCAATGTAGTTTCCTACGAACAATGTAGATAGTGGTGGCTAGTGGTTGTTAGATTTGTTTTTTTGTGAACATCACTTATTGGTGCAACGGCCACGATTGTGCAGCGAAATTACCAGAGTACGAGGGCCGGGAGGAAGAAGGTTGCTAGAATCATGGTAGGAATGGCAAACATGGAAGAGCACGAAAGGAAGGTTGTGATGGAATTTTGTCATTTGCTGGAGAAGTCCAAGCAGCTTTTCAACGGACTAAGGTATATATTGATAACATGAACACGCTGATTAGGTACTTGGTTGAAGTTGAATGGAAGAGGGAAATCTTTCCTAGAGACTTGAGAGGATAAACAACTTTACTATGCAAGGTGTTATTATTATTTTGATGGATAAACATGACGGCGACATGGGCACATTTTGTCTGAAAGCCGTATACGTACACAAAAAGGAAATAACGTTGCCTAAGCTACAACAAGGAGGTTTTTATTTATTCAAACGACCGACACGAATATTTCACGTGCCAGCACGCTAACCGAACAAGTCAAAACATTTGCCGTTTATCCTTACGCGGATTACTCAGGATTGAACGACAGCAACACGTTTATACAATTAACACAACATCACATTAAACGTGATTTTCCCTTTTCGTATAAATAAGCATATTGCATACAAAACATTTCAACACGATGGTAGGTTAACGAGCTGAACCATAATTTTACAAAGATGAAACAAAATGAATTTTATATTTCATATGTCACTAAAACTCTCAATATTCTGATTAATTATGGTAATAATTAAGTACTTAAACTTTGAGCAGTGACGGATTTCAGAAAAGGCGGTGGAAGCGGCCCAACCTTCAGGGGCCTCCAAATATCAGATAATTTTATGTTTTTCATTTGGCGCTAAGAATTAAAAATTAATTAAATTTTTTTACACTCATTTTTAGGGGGTATAGGACCCCCAAAAGGTTGACCGCTTGGGGCCCAATAAAAGCAAAATCCGCCACTGCGTTTGAGTATAAATTTCAAACTTGATAGTCAGTCAGAAAAGGTTTTTGGCGATTATAATTTGTTGATTTCTATTTTTGGTTTGTTTGTCTCATAGGGATTTGCCCCAGTATGGCCACAAGCAGTGGCAGGCGTACTTTGGACGAACTTTCGATATTTACACGAAACTTTGGAAGTTTCAACAGCAGCATCGTCAAATATTGGACACGAAATACGGACTGAAGCGTTGGCAGATCGGTGAGATTGCATCCAAGATCGGACAACTTTACTATCATTACTAGTGAGTTGATATTTTCTCTTACGCAAAGAGGATTTTTAACAATAAGTTTAAGTAAGTGGAGTCTTAAAATTACTTTTTGTTTTTAGTTTGAGGACTAGCGAAACGAACTATCTGAACGAGGCGTATTCGTTTTACGCCGCTATTAGAGGTCGAGCTTACTATTCACGAGCTGCTAAGGAAGACAGGTACGACCTATAAATCACATTATCTTAACTTAAAAGAGATGAAAACCAGACGAAAGAATCTTGGAAAATTAAAGTTTCTATGGAAGCAAAAAGTTGACGAAATTATCAACAAATTTTATAAACTTTTGAACATGTTTTTTGTAATATTTTATGATGGTTATGCTTATGAATCTCTTGCAGGTCGGAATTAATGGTGAAAAAACTACGGTATTATGCGCGCTTCATCGTAGTATGTTTACTGTTGCGTCGTATGAAGCTAGTTAGGGAGTTAATAATAGAATTAGACAGACATATCGCCGATTACACGAGCACCTATGAACCAGACGATCAGATCGAATGGAGTTTGGTACTGGACGAGATCAAAGGATTTATCACGGCTGATTCGTTAGTATCGGTCTTGCATGCCGACACGAATCCTATCGTGCTTTCCCACAGGTATGCATATCACACCAACCAAAATACATTCCTCTTCCTCATCAGTTCCTCATTTGCTTAACAAAGCGACTAGTGAAATAGAACATAAATGTCTTTGTATTGGCTGGCAGATTAAGTCCATTGACGACACCACCGGTCGAGAAATCTCAATACATGACGTTGACGTTGCAAGAGATTCTCATTGTGGGAAGCGCATCGGAACAGGTCAAGTTCTCCGAGTTGACGATGGATATGTTCCGAATGATACAGACGTTGGAGAGGGAGCCGCAGGAAGATTATAATCATATATACGACGCAAGTCCTGCACCTGGACGAGCGCCTTACGGAGTGCCTGGCAGCAAAGGGTACTTCATTTGATTATAAAATTTATTCATTCACATGACTTGCTTCGATTTAGGCAATCTGTGCCAATACCTACATTCTAAATTTGGCTAATTCATTGAACTGTGCACAGGTATATGGAAAATGGGGAGCGACCACGTAGAGAGAATCCACACAAGTATCTCTTGTACAAGCCAACGTTGAGTCAGGTGCTCGTGTTTCTGGCTAGTGGTTTTAAGGAATTGCCCACCAATGGTGCCCTATTGCTATATTTATCTGCCGATGGTTGTTTTTCGACTACAAAACATCCTGAAGATAGTAAGCAAACAATTTCAATTTAAAATTTCATCATTTCCCGAATAAGTCCTTGGTAAATATTAAATTTCTCATTACTTTTGTAGTGGGGTATGATCTCGGTGGAGTTCTGACAAGCGCGAAGAGAGATAACGAGCACAAGAAGTCGAAAGAAGCGCACTGTCTCTACCCTGGCGACCTGTATCCCTTTACACGTCGTCCACTCTTTGTTATTGTTGATTCTGATAATAGTTTCGTTTTCCAACACATTCCGAGATACTTCGGTCAACCGCTGGTGACGTTGATGTCGCCGCAAGACACGCCGCCCGCTTTCCAAGGTACGAAATGACAGGCTATATGTTTCTGAATAGGTTTTTATGTCCGATTCTGATTGGAATCATTCTTTGGATGGAATGTTATAATTGCTTTTGATATTTTTAGATCAACAACATAATGGTTCGTTGTTCACGTTGTTTTTGCACTCGCCCTTAACTGCCTTCTGCTACTGCTGTAACCTGACGAGCATTCCGATTCACCATTGGGAACGATGTCAAAGCTTCGTCGATCGTTTCGTCACGGAAGCATCGCGACTTTTTACGCGCTCCCGTGTCGGTGAGTATGACGAAGGTACGTGCGGATTAGTGGTTCTTCATCTTCCTTTCTTACTTCTCAATTAATCGATGTCTCTCGATGTTCTTCTTATTGAATGATTGATGGCTAAAATTATATAAATCGTTTTATCAGAAAAAATTATTTCAACTATACTGGGGGTTTGCAAATAAAAATGCTCATAAATCTCTTGTAATATGCCGGAGCCCCCGGAATAGTTACCTACATGGCATTTAAGTGTACAATTTTTACAAGTTTCTGAACCACTAATCCTGCATCATTCAATGTTGTTTCATTTATTTGGTGTCTTATCATCTTTTCATCCATTTATTTTGATATAACTGATTCATTTGTAGAACCATCGTATCTGCAATTCTTCGGCGACGACTTCCTCCGATTGCTCCTTCTTCGCTATGTGTTCTGTGATGTGGTATTACACCTGCATCGCGGCTTCAAAGGCCGCCAGTACCGTCCCCGCTGCCAGCCGCCATTGCCCGAAGCCGAACTGCTCGAGCATCCATCCCTCCAACATCTGGTGCTGGATCTGGCATCGCATCTCGAGGTGCGCTCCCATTTCCTGGACAGCAACGAGATGGACTGATCCAGGGCCACGTCCTCATGGCCGTTTAGAATCCGGGCGACGACCCATGAGGATGGACGGCTCATGACTTTTACCACCGTCATTGCCATAGCACTTCGCGCTGCAGCAGTAGCGACAAAACGATTATTGCTACCGTTGTTGCGTCTTCTTCTTATCGGCTTTGCGTTCGCGTTCCTCTACCATCATCGGCACGATTTGTTCAATGCCATGCGGACGTTTCGCGTACGCGTCGGACGTGTTGGACGCTATAGAGCGTTGAATCATTGGACGTGCGTCGTAAATCATCGGATAGTGAGACGACGACGTCAATGCCATGGACAAATGCGACGACGACGCGAACGGCACAAAGCTGCAACGTCTTTACGTGGCGCCTGTCATTTTTCTCACGATAACGATAATCTAGCCATTGCACACGCTTCGAACGCCTCAGCCGTCGTTAATATTATTATTAATCCTAGCCGTTGCCGTCGACACGTTGTCGTCGTTCATAATTCTTACGTTACGGTCGTCAATGATGTCCAAGCTATCCACAACTGCTGCAAGTTCAAGTTTTCTCCGTGCAACAACGTTCGAAAACTTTACGAAAACGACAAACGCAGTCGGGCGAATCGATTTTGTAAGTCAACATCAATCACCAACGTTTTCAGCATCATCGCCATTGCCACAGCTACCATCATCGCCGCCATAAATCTGCAAAAAGAGAAGAAAAAAATAAACAACAAGCATCATTCCATTGCCGCATACCAACAACATAACCTAGTCATCTTTTATTCTAAGATTAGGGCTACTCTATCGAATCTATCGTATTTTTGGACGCCTTTTCTTCAAACTTCTGCCATAAATATAATGAGATATTGTAAGGTGATATTATTATAGCTCAAATTTAACATTTAACTTACAAATGAAAAAGGCATTTAAGCATACCTACACCTACAACAAACATACCTACTAAACATGCAAATCGATTAATCAATCTTCTTATTATGAATGAACATGTCCAACGTTTAGCAAAACAAGAAAAACCATGATTATCAATTTATAAACAATAACAGAATAATACCGATTGGACAAGCATGTATTCTGTATTGTATTAGGTATTCTAATATGACGTCACAGACATCAAAATTTTGCTCGTGGAGGAAAAACATTGGGCTGGCTCTAATGAGTATGGATGGCATTGTGGCCTGGTTTAGCCAGCCTTAAGGGCCCCATACACGCTCCGAAAATCCTCTGAGGAACAACTGTTCAGTCTTGGCCTTCGGGATTTCCGCAGCGTGTGTGGTAAAAAACTGAGTAGATTTGTGGACTGTTCAGGCAGCCGGATGAGAATTGAAAAACTATTCTGAATAACTGAACAGTTCAGTTTGAATAGACTTCTATCGCCGCGCATTCCGGAAGGCCAGGACTGAACAGTTTTTCCTCAGAGGATTTCCAAAACGTGTATGACCGAGGGGGTATTCAGGCCGAGTCCGGATCCGGAAATCCGGACAGGCCGACTGGTTTTCCTCAGAGGATTTCCGGAGCGTCTATGCGATCCTTAAAGGGCGTGTGTGGTAAAACACTGAACAGATTTGTGGACTGTTCAGGCGGCCGGATAACAAAAATTGAAAACTATTCTGAATAACTGAACAGTCCGTCAGTCCCGGACTGAGCAGGCCGACCGGAGTGTGTGTGTGGCGTTGCGTCAGATCAGTTCAGTGCAGTTTGACCACCGCGCATTCCCGAAGGCCAGGACTGAAGTTTTTCCTCAGATGATTTCCGGAACTTGTATGGGGGGCCCTTTAGACATCATGTTTTCATACACGAGCAAGTGAATTTGGAGGTCATTAGAATGCCTAAACAACTCATAATTACAAAAAAATAATTGAAGCACACACAAATAACCAATAAGTAAAGCAAATCATCACGAAAACGAAATAAGGACTTTATCACTCACCTTTATAACGCACCTGGTAATAATATACTATAAATAACATATAACTATGAAATATCTACAAACTTATTAATCAGAGTTCTGAGTTACGATTTCGAAACGTTAGTTGGTTACAATTTACAAATTGACGATTATTTCAACTTGTACAGAAAAATAAATTCATTAAACAAGCGGTAACCATACTTAAGAATCAGGAAACAAAAATAAAACAACCATACAAACAATTGGAGAAAAAATGAGTCAAACATATTAGATATGTGAAAAAGTCGTCGGGAGTGAGACAAAACAAACCATGACAATACTATACGCAACATTGTGTTCATTACGACGATTTTTAAAGATTTCCAAAATATGTACTATTAGGTACTTCTTCTTGAAGTCTAAAAGTCAAGCATTAAGAAGAAAGAGAACAAAACAAAGTAGAATCTACAAAAAAAATTATGTAATTCGTATCAAAGATAGACAGGAAAACAAATGAAAATTAAATTTGAAATTAATTAATTATTTAATAATTAAACTCACCCATTATATATCATTATTGAATAAGATGCTTGTAGAAATAGAATATCGAAGATTGTTCTACTAAAACACAAGGAAAATCGAACAAATTTATTAATTGTGGTTACCACTTGCCGCTACTCGATAACTTAATTAATTAATCAAATAATTAAAGAATGAAAAACATATAGCTTTACATAATGTATAAATAATAACTTAATAGCAAACAATTCCTATATACGCAAGAAAAAAGAAATACATTTGCAAGAACTAATAATAACTATAAAAAATTGATTAAAGTAATCCGAGAAATTAATAATTGCTTCTTGTAAAAATACCAACAGGGCCGGATTTATTACAATATTTGATAAAATGCTCGCTGCTGAAAATATATTTTCATGTTTCGAAAACACTCATAGTTGAATTATTTGTCATAAAGGTAATAAAGATAAATCCGGGTCTGTATTAGAAGATTACAAACAACTAAAACTTGCTAAAAATTGTTCAAATGCAAAATTTATGCAGAAACTGAATGAAAAATAAATTAATACTTCAATAATTGATAATGAAAAAGCGAATGCATGATGAAAACGTTATAAATATTCAAAAAAAAAAATTCAAACAAAAATAAACTAAGTACTTATACATGAACTATGCGTTTAGATAATTGATTAATTGAATTATTAGGTTATTATGAAAATTACTGTGCATACGAGAGGATACGACGAAAGCGATTTTATTTTAATATTTGAAGATTGAAGATCATTTATACATTCGTTGATTCATTAAAGTAGGTAATTAATGATGCAATGCGTTGAAAATGCAATTCAAAGACAAAGAAGTAAAAATTAATTAAACTCTTGACTGTGTTCGAACAGATTGTAAAATATTGACACATAAGATAAGCAAGGAAATGTTAAAGAATGTTTAAATTTGAATATGTGAACTTCATATCGAAATATTGAAAATGATGATTCAATTCAAGCTGATGATAATTTAATATTAATGTACAATTTTAATTACTTTGGAAACCGTGAGTGATTTTTCAATCAAAGAATGCATTTCGGAAGGCTTAATTTCATTCATAGGATTAATTATTATTTGCAGTGTTTAATTATATATGCAGTGTTCTAGTAATTAGACCAGGGGTCGGCAATCAGCTGTCCCCGGTTCGCCAAGCCGCCAAGCAAAAAACAAATAAATAAAAAATTAAAGAAAGAAATTTTCACAAAGTTTTATTTCTAAACTTAAGTTAGCAATCGCGCTCTAGCGACAAATGGCTGACGAATTCGGTATCAGTTAGGTAACGCGCTGCTAGAGGTCTGGGTTCGATCCTCACCGAGAGATTTAAAATATTATTTAATAGTATGAATGAAAAATTGTCACTGTGAGATTAAACCTTCCGAAATACATTTCTTAATTTAAGATTGATTCATCAAATGTTTATCTCTAACTATAATTTATCATAACATCCTGTATAATTCCAAATTGTGTTGTTTAACGTTCACACGTCATAATGATTTCCATTTAATTGTAATTAATTAATTAAGTAAAGCCTTAGTGCTTGAAGATGTTTGGAAACAAAATGAATAATACATCAAAACATTTTTGATTATGATACTTATCTAATTATGATATTAATTCGATTCGAATCTCTGATATACATAGTGAATAAGATAAACCTAATGCATAAATATTGTAAATATTAAAATAATATGACTATTAATTAATTATAACAAAAAATATCCTCGTTATTATATAAATATTAATGAATTTCAAATACAAACAACTAAAAAACAAACAAGAACAATTCATTCATTCATTCACTTCAAGTTGAAAACTTTAATAAAAAGAGAAAATTAAATATTAATAAAAAGCAAAAACGTTCAAAGCTATACATATATTGTTCCTTGTTCCAATATTTAAAGATCTCTATCATAAATTCGTTAATTATTGACATTATAATGATCTGTTGTTTTGAATCCTTTTCAATTTTATTGTAACTCTTTGTCACCTAAGAAATACCAATTTGAATTGCTTGTTGCATTATAACATTTGTTTGAATTTGAATTTTCACAAAATATTGACGGCGTGGTGATAAACTGAGAAACGTGAGCAGAAATAGAGTGGATTTGTACATTTACAACTAACATACAAAATGTACACACACAAAAGTAGGTTTTCTAACTGATTCTATGATGATTGCAATTTGATTGTTTGATAATTAGCTTCAATGAAGATGATGAAAAAATAAAAATATTATACCCAAAGGCAAAATATAATATTTCTTTCTAAACAACGAAACGAACATTGATGAGTTTACCTGGAGTGCGCAGGGTCGTCGTTTCTCTTTCTTGAGGATGCTAACGATGCGATGAATTCTAAAATGTACGCGTCCGAAACAAATATTTCATGGTTCAGCTCCTCACGGTCTCGTGAAACAAAAATTTCGTTTCAGCTGTATATCCACCTTAACAAATCCCTAAAAAAATTCTCAAAATTACTACTTGTTAAATTACCATCAGTCTCCCTAAGGTATTCAAATTACTAAAGCAAATTGTATCATTTTATTCGTTATTCTAGTTCATTCGTTACAATAAATGTAAACTGAAAAAGAGCATCATTAAGTTGTTCAAATGACAATAAGATGTACGTAATTATTGAACATAATTGAAAATTCTCTTATAAACATTTACTGTTCTTGGCTATTTTTGAATTTTAAAAATAAATTAACCTTAAATATATACTGCGATTTGATGAACAAGATTATAGCATAAATGCATGTCACAAATTAGCCTATCAATCGAATGATTTGTTCCTTTCCGGACAAATACATATTAAAAAGTGAATAGCTGTGTTTTATGCACTGAAAAACTATGAGTCACTTAGAGCCACTCCAATTGGACGCTGTTTTCTTAAACTTTTGACTCATGGTGGAAGTACAGCGGAATCATCCCTAAAATTCACTTTGAGCTCGTTTGTGCTCCCGCAGTTCACCTAAGTCGCTCAGAAATGACCGAGTTTACTGGTCTAAATAAAACACAGCTATTTTCATGCACTAACAAATCAGATGATAAGTATCTTAATAGAAAAGTACGACGCTACTGTCTAGGTCTAAGATATAAGATTTTTAAACATGTCACCTAGCATCAAACTATCTAATGCTTTTTGTACAGACGGATCTGTAAGTAATGGTGGAGCTTCATCTTTTGGGGTAGTCGGTTCAGGTTCGGGTTGTGGTGGAGTGTCATCCATCTTCTTATTTAAAATATTCATAATGCGATTTTGCAATTCGGCTTGTTTGCTTTTTGCTTCCGGTTCAATGCCGGAATCGATTCCTTCGGCCTCTTCGAATTTACATTGTAATTCACGTTTTTCTTGTAAATATGCAATAAGTTTATCGTAGTACGCACTGGATAACTGACGATTTTCCGCTAACAAGTTCACAACTGTCTGTAACATATTATAAGTTCATCTTTACAAAAGTTCTCTATCAAAAATTTAGTTGTTTCAATCACATACCTGAATATGTTCTGGATGTCTTGTATTTACTGACATTTTATCCTTTGATTCTGAAGAAACTTTTTCACCGCGCATGTATGCATCAAAGTTTCTCGTTATCAACAATAATGCATCGTCAATTGGCATATTTCTATGTTCTGAAATTAGATATGCAAGGGGTTAGACGAAAAAATTATGCGCTTGGAACTTTTGACTAGTGCGCACGCGCATATATCAACAACTAGTTTTCAATTATAGAACCAAACCAGTCGCGGACCGCTAACTTTAGTGGCACTGGTCCCTTTGATCAAACGGGGCCCTGCGTTGCAGCCCAATAAGATTATGCCTAAATCCGCCTCTGTATAGAACCAAATTATCTAAGAGTCTACGATCTGACAAATGCATATCATGATGGGTACAAACCTTCAGGAATTCCATGTAAAATATTCAAAGTCAATGAGCGATGATCTTCGTTTTGTGGCATTACTAATATAGCATATAAACATCCACGACTTGATATATTTGCTAGAACTCTCCCAATTGGCACGTCATCATTCGGAAACAATAAAT
This sequence comes from Liometoxenus newtonarum, assembly GCA_030264535.1. Lineage (NCBI taxonomy): Eukaryota > Metazoa > Arthropoda > Insecta > Coleoptera > Staphylinidae > Liometoxenus > Liometoxenus newtonarum. Next base: position 14,601 of record JARJEB010006999.1, read on the forward strand.
CCACGATCAAACCCATATCTTTCAGTCGCTGTTCAATGTACTCTGCATACTCCCTATAACAAAACACAATTCCAAAATAAAATGTTGGCAACCTAATATACATTGTTAATTTAGTACAAGAACTTACGTTAACGCCTTGGAAACAACAATAATTTCACAATCGTTTCTTTCCGGTCTCTCAATTTGCAATGATCCACCATGATAAGCATTATCATGCCCCGGTCCATGTGCAGGACCAGGACCATGACCCTGTCCAAGCCCGTGTCCATGTGCAGGTCCTGGCCCAATTCCAGGTCCATGTCTAGATCCCATACCCAGTCCAGGCCCGTGATCAGGTCCTGGTCCTAATCCAGGTCCAGGACCATGGCCCGCCCCTGGACCGTGTCCGTATGGTTCAAAATACATCGATGACATGTCGTCCATGTAGTCATCTCGAAAATCGCCGCCGCCACCTCCACCACCACGGTTATTTACACCGCCACCACCACGATTTCTTCGCTTTCGTTTCTCTTGGATTTCTTCATTCATGTTATTCATCGGATGTTTTTGTTGATTTTGAATATCAGGTCCTTTCGGTCCTCCAACAATAATAACACCACCACCTCCTCCTCCTCCTGTGCCACCTTGATGTGGTGATATTTGTGGTGACTTTAGTGTTGGTGCTTGTGGTGTCCCATGAGATTGATTAATTGGTGGTTTATTAGGACTTGTGTTCAACATTTCTTGATCCATTTTGTTAAAGGTTCCCTCAGATTTGTTCTGCATGTTTCCTAACTTACTTTGCATGTTGGCTTGATTAGATTGAAAAGTATTTGGAAAATTATTGGATTGATTACTCTGAAATGAATTGTTTAATTGATTTTGCTGATTCTTATTCTTGCTTTGTTGTTGATTATTCAGATTTTCTTGTTGGTTATTCATATTCATGTTTTGATGCTGAATATTCAAATTTTGCTGCTGATTATTCATATTCAAGTTTGGTTGCAGTTGTTGATTCTGTTGGAACTGATTTTGATTTTGATTCGGCTTCTGATTATTTTGGAAGTTCCTGTTTTGTTGTTGTTGTTGCTGCTGATTATTTGCATTCTGTTGTTTGCCTTTATTTGAATTATCAATAGCTTGCCGAACATTCAAGGTCTTACCAAAGAAATTAATACCATGTTCTTTTATGATGGCTGTTTGTACTTCATCGCTGCTCTCGTATTGAATAAAACCAAATCCTTTTTGAACAATCAAGCCTAATATACGCCCATGTTGTCTAAACTCATTCTCCAAATCTTCGGGTTTTACGTTTTCAGCCAAATTACCTATGTATATTCGAGACGATGCTGTTGCTGGATTTTTCATGAAATGTTTATCAGAACGATACATGCTTGTTTTTTCTATCACTCACTGACTAAAATGATTTTATTTCAATGATATTAACCCATTAAATAAAATACAGACATTGGTAATAAAGACAGTGCAACAAAGTGTTACTTACCGAATAAACAACGTTCCATTTTATTTACAAATGCTCGTGTAAACAATCTGTGATGGCGGCGCGGCTGACAGTTCCGCGTAGCGGTCCGGGCGTCAGGCTGGGCATGACAGCTGACAGACATCGGTTTCCAAGGGTGCGTTTGGCATGGAACTCGATCGAGCAATCAGAGCTAGCACCTCATAGCACCAATGGAGATGTTCCTTTCACCTTTCGTCATAATGACGTCACGTAGCTAATTTTAAGCAGCTGATCCGGACCACTGTGGCAGATAAAAAGAACACTAATTCTGCAAAGCCAAGGTTCCAATTGCCTTAGTTCAGGTTCGTGTACGAACTCAAACGAATGCAATTGGAGCATTGGATGTGCACAGGTGTTCCAATTGTACGGCATAGTGGTCCGGATCAGTTGTTCAATTAGAAGGTCAAATAGCTCATCTGGGGGACATTGAACATCAGGATATTTTCTGGCAAGCCAAAGGCAATCAAGCTTCGGATGCAAACAGAACCATTAAATTCGATTATCCGTCTTCCAAATTGAAATAAACACTCTACCTTGGCTTAAACCCTATTTCGTATTATTTATTACTTTTAAATTGAGAAAGTATAAATTTTATTATAAATATAAACCGAAATTAAGACAAAATTATTGACCTTGCTTTTAGAAATTTGAAAACCACATTGCGATTGAGCACTTGGAGCAACTTAAAATGATCGCTCGACTATCGGAGCTTCATAATAAACGCTCTCGGGCAAATTGAGCTTGACCGTTCTCAGAGCGTCAAACCAAACGCACCCCAAGAAAGTTAGATGTAGCGAACAAACTGGTAAATCATACAAGCAACGCTGTATTTGATAAAATATGTAATTATATCATCACAATAATACATAAGTATATCATTCTAGTAGTAAATTCGCAACACATCAGTTATATATATTTTGCTTTATGTATGGTCGTATGGAGATTAGGAGATCTTGAAATATTTGAATCTTATGTTCGTCGACGTTGCCAATTTTAATATATAGATCCAGTGGAAGGGATGTATGTTTGATATATTCACAGCGGTTTTGACATCAGTATACAATTTTACAGTAGGCAACTCAATACACAGAATTATATTTATTTTTAGTTTGATCTCAAAGTTTGATTGTTTTTTTTGTACTTTGGTTTTATTTTATACTATGCCCAATACCATTACAAATTACTATTTTGTCATATATATCATTATTATTAATGTGTACGTGTATGCATAAAGATAATACTTAAAAAATATATTTATAACTAAAAAGTTTATGGGATTTCAGTCTTTTACGGGACCCCTTCTATAAAAAAAACAACTTTGTCACGCCCCACGTAGGTAGAACGAGGGTTGAGGATGGCTTATCGAACGCACCCGCCACGCCCCACAATATTCCAGCAGGATATGGATTCTGCAATGGCAGGGACCTCGTACAGAGTACTACAAGCGAATTCAAAGGAATAACGAAACGAAAAGTGCGGCCATCATGCCTCTACCGATCCCAACTTTGAGTAGATGAGAGGGTGGATTTTTCGATTCCCTTTTATATAAGTATAAGAATTTACTTTTCAAACGCCATATTGCAATTCTTAAAATTAAAAAATATAAGTATAAGTATAAATATAGGTATAAGTAACCGAAGAATTTTTGCATGTCGTTCGCGAGTCAATTAGTCAAAGATTTGTTTTGTAAAGGAAAATGTCTAATATTTAATATTCGTCACATTTGCATTTTAATTAAAACTCGATTGATTCTTATTAAAGTAGAATGCGAGTGTGCTTGGCTTGCGGCGCACACGAATGTCACATTTGAGAGTTGATGATGATGATGGAGCAGAGAAATGAGCAAAATGAAAATAAATAACAAGAAAAAATATAACGCGCGTCGCCCTCGAATCGCTTTTACAACATCATGAGCATATAGAGATGCCTTCACTTTTGCCTCCACTCCACTTCGCACAACCGCCCTACGCGCACATCACCCCATAGACGTTTCAATATTTGTATTAATTTACGCTTATATATTGTTAACGTAATCAGCATTCGTCTTGTTTCACTCTCGCAAAAGTTGTAAATAAAATTAAATATGAAACAGAACAAGGGCTGTATTCGAGTTGGAATGGTTCAGAAAATTGTGGGTGCGTTCCGGTACCGTTACACCTTGTATAAACGTGAGCGTTTTCAACTTGTCAAAGGAATCTGATAATTCGGTCACTGTGATCCAATCAGTTTTCATAAATGCCTCTAGACTCTAAGCGTTTTCGGGTGTTTTAGTAAGCCGTTTGGTATGTCAAATCGTAACCAAACGAATTCGGCTAGTTATTAATGACGTCACAGCTCATTTTGGTTAGTCTTCGGTATGTCAAACCGCTAACCAAGGTTCTGTTAATGGATTAGTTACTATTTCTGTCTCTCTCATTTAATCTTTTGACTCTAAGGACGAGTATAGTTTTAAAATTTGTTATGGGGGAAGCAGTGACATTTATGATAAACGAGAAATTTCTACATTTCAGTGGAGATGAAGAACTAATTTCGAGCGTTTGACACTTTTGGTTACCTAATCGTAACCAAACAAATTCGACTCGACTGGTAAGTCGACGTCATGGCTGTGACAACATACCAAATAGTTTAACTAAAATGTAACCAAAACACCAAAAGAATACCAAACTGGCCACCCGAAAACGCCTACTTCACGCGCTCGCGCTTAAAAGCATAATTTTTTGTTGTGCGTTCTATATATTGCCATAATTCAATTTCTCAGCGCTCATTAGCCTCTCCAAAGCGAACATGTTTCATGCGCTTATAAGCGCCAAATAGGGTCTAAGCGTCCAACGCGAACACACCCAAGGTAGAATGACATTAGTCATTCATAACCTATATACTTATTGTATCATTGAAAATTGAAAATGAAACTGAAATAAGAAATTAGTATATACCTAATCGGTCATAAAAAAAAGAATTTATTGATTATTTTTGATAAGTATAATAGTATATGAGCGATTATGATAGCCATTGTTCACATTACGCCACTCGCCTTCGGCTCGTGGGCTCATTAATGGCCATAATCGCGAATATAATACTATGCTTCTTCTATACACCTTGCACTATTTTTAACACAAAATACAAATTGTGATTTCCCGATGAAGCAACGAACGAGCACTACCTAACTGACAAGTGAAACAATAATTAAGAACAATCTGGAATACTTCTATTGCTCCTAAGGGCGCCTCTCAACTGTTCATGTTGTTTTCAAGCGTAATGACCGGCGAGTGTGTATTCGAATAAATTTTCAAT
>JARJEB010007000.1:0-17626 GCA_030264535.1 Liometoxenus newtonarum
ATATATATATATATATATAGTTATGGCAATGGCCGTAATACTGGTCCGCAATGCCCACGACGGAGGTGGCAGCGGCGACGGCGGCAAGCGACGTCGGCAATGAATAGAAATTGAAGAATTACGGAACGTACACTGAACGTACACACGTTCGGCCCGCGGGAAATACCCAAGTGCGCTCGCACACTTTATCTTTTCATTGCAGCAACACGTTTTTATTCTTTTCCTTATTGTGTTTTTATTTTCAAACGTTTTTTTTTCCTTTTTCCCCCGAATTCACCATTTGCCATAAAATATAAACAATAGAAATATATTTTTCATAATATTCAAGAAAAAGAAGAAAAATTCGTCAGACAGTTTTACTTATGTACAACTTTTCAAAATGTTCATGAAAACTTTAAGGATATTAGTTGAAAATGTAACGGTAATAACAATAAGGTAATAGAAAGAGTAGTACCGTACCTAGATTCGTGCGAAAATGGTTCCGCATAAATATTCCGGACTCGCCTAGGCAACGGCGGCGGCCTCGGCCCGTAACCATCCATCTTTTATTCCAGTTTTTCTCCAACTTGCAACTTGCTTTGACGTACAAACCGAACAAACCGAAACCAAAACCACAAAAACCGACACCGCTTCACGTTTGTTTGTACAAAGGTAATTTCGAAGAGAAAAAAAATGCGAAAAAACGAAAAGAAACCGAAATTTTTCGTTTCTTATCGTTTATCCTTTTACAAATGCTTGAACGTCGTTATTATCCTTCCGTTTTCCACTAAACACTTTAACATTATAGTTAGTCACCTCGAATATCAGTTTCATGGCTTCAACATGAAATCCTTTATTTATTAAGTAAGTATAATAAAAAAACAAAGAGATCCTTTAATTTTCCTCCTACATATAAGTTATAAAATTTGTCGATTTCAAATTTTAACACTAAAAGCGCACATTTATAATTACAGCACAAAAATCCTTTTTGGACAACTTTTCACTCTTTTCTTTCTATTATCATATTTGCAACATTAGCATATAAATTATTAATAAAGTACTAGCAGGTCTTTTATACAAACGCGACATTTCCGATAAGCATCACTTTACCAACCCTCTTACAGCGTCCATATAAGTATAAAGTACAAAAAGCTCTTTAGTTATTACATAGTTTCCGTAGTCCGTGTCAAAAACGATCAACCAACCGGTAAAAAAAAAACGCTTCCCTTTAATACTTGTTACGTACGTTTTATATTCTAGCCAGTTGTGTACAGTTCGTTTCGTAGTGAGCTGGGACGCGACGCGAAACGCACAAACGCTCGCTACCAAGTGGGGGTTGTTCGGCTTTCGCTCATCGACGTTCCTGCATCGGGTCGCCCGCCGCACTCGATAAGCTCTAACAACGACGCCAGACGCACGCGCGTTCCACAAAACGTTAAAAGCTCGACTCTTACGTACCTAAACACACATATACAAGATGATATAATTCCAACGAAAGCTAGTCACCCACCGCATCGCACTGACGCAGGATAGAAACGAGAAACGACTACGACCGGAACGGTACAGTAGACTGTAGAGAGCAAAAAAAAACGTGAAACGAGACGACCCAATGCAGGTATCTGTGTAGGGAATGTCGGGATATACATGCGGCGCCTCGTTTCACCTTCCAACGGGATCTCAACTTCAGGTACAGCATGAGCATGCCTCAAAGCATCCAACAATCCTAAGCTCGAAAATCTTTTGAAACGTTATCAAAATCTTACCGTTACAGACTAAACACTAAACAAAATGCATCGAAATCGAATATTTGAAGAAAAGAAAGGTATTTACCCCCACTCATACTCAAAAAGTGTAGGTAGGTTTCAGGGAGCGCACTCTGCCGAGTCTAGGTACATTGGAACTTGCCAGTCTTCTTCTATTATTCAGTCAACGCTAAAACTGAAAATCTTGTAGTAAAAATTAAGTTCCTGCGTGGTTGACTGCGTGATGACTGTTATCATAAAATTGCTTTTCCAACACGCAAAATTCAACATAAATTGAAAAATAAAACGACAAAAAAAAACACCCCATGGATCTTGGCAAGGTGTTATGTTGGCTTAAGCTTAAATAGTATACTCGTATACATAAAGTTCACGTTCGACGGTTAAGTTTGGTTTTCCATTTAACGTTGCAATAACTTTCCCTCACTTGAATCACCTTCTTGCTTGCTCTTATGTAGGTACGTAAGTACACCTATACGTTTTCTATAAGATCGTGTAAATTTTATTAAGCGCGAACAATTTCCGTTCTCGTTTTCTTCACGACGACAACGACGCACACGCTTCTTCGTTCATGCTTATTTTTGTTTGCGGCCCGCTATACGAGTATGTTTAGTGTTTGAATGGTTGGTTGCTGTTGAATGCGTGAAGACGGTGGTAAAAAAAGTAAAATCATTTTTGAATCGTTTACCATGTTTCCCACATTTTCCAATCTAGCTATTACAATCATATTCACAGGCTACAGGTGAACACAGTTTTAATAGAAAATGAAGGAAATATAAAAAAAAAACAAAAATGCTTTTGACATTAAAGAAAGAAATAAAATCAATGTATGCTACTACTGGTACTTGTATATCGTTACCGTACATAAGTCAATACCTGTTTGCCAGAAGAAATGAAGAAAATATAGTCTTAAAATGTTGGAAGAATTTTCTGTTTCACTGTCAAAGGCAATCAACCACAGCAAGAGACATAGGTATTCAGAGGGTTCAGTATCAGAAGCAAAAACAAGTATATGAAAAGGGTTTCAGTTCACGACGCTTCAATTCAGTTTAGTTCAGAGTTGAGAAGAGAAGTGAAGTAGATAAAACAGAAAAAGTAGCTAGATTCTGAAGAATCTGAAGCAGCGGGACGTATCAACTGCTAAAAAGAAGAGTACAGATTCGATCCAGCCCTGGAAATACCATCAGAGCGACTGCAACATTCTATTCTTCAATCCCCATTGCGCTTTCTTGTCACATATGCTCAACCAAACCGATACTTGGTATATGCAGTGGAAAGATTCCTCTGTATACATGTTCCAACACACTCGCTAAAACATTGGCTATGACAATGAGAAAAAGAAAACAAAAATCGAAATTGAACGTTGAAAGTTCAAGGGAGGAGAAAAATTTGGTTTGCTTATATTTGGTGAATAATGCAATGACACCGTTATAGATTTGTAGATGAAAAGTACATTGAAAGAAAGAGCTTGTACCTTATAAAAAGTAGAAAGATGGAAATTGTGGAATGAGACACCGGATCCAGGGAAACGCGAGCGCGTCTCAATAACTCGAGGACCGTCGACGTCGTCTCTCAAATTACATCAATTTCGGATCAATATCTCTTCTTCTGTTCCTGTTCCTTACACTTTATACTATTTCATCCCAGTTCCTCTCACTCAGAAACTCACAAATCCTTATTCTGTCCTACAGTATATCACATGGAAGCAACTAACCAACGTTTCTGAATCTTCATCGGAATTGCTTTTTAAATATGAATTCAATTTCTACATTCTACTAAAGCAATAATTACAATTATTCCAAGAACTTGACAATATTTCAAGAAGGAAAAACGAATTCTACCTGATGCAACTTCTTATAAGTATTTCATTTAATCCTCTCAAGGGGACGAAAGTTGAAAAGTGGAAAATAAAGAAGTACATATTCAATGACTAAAAAATAACTTTAGTCCTTCAGGCTTGATTACTCCGACTCCCTCTGCTCCTTGCAGTTTGCTTTAACATACAAGGACTCACAACTATTCGCTTGAAGGACTACAAGAGGCTTTGCAATGAGGAGACGCACAAATTGTTGAGACAAAACGTTTTATCCCATTTTATATTTTAACAGACAAAAAAAGAAAGAACAAAAAAAAGGTGCCCGTGACGTTCCAGTCATACTTGAAACGTTATTACATTACACAGAGCTTTGACGCTTTCTTTTCTTTTAGTTTCCTATAACGTCTGTGCATGCTTCTAATTTTTCCTTTGCTTTCTTCCTGTTTTTGCTTTCTTTTTGTAAAGTTTAAGCTTCATGTTACTTATAGCCCTTACACATCGAACGAAAAAGTAGAAAAAATAAAAAAATGTTACGAAAGATTTTTGCTTTGTACCAAGATAAATGATTTACAAATAAATGTTCATAACAGTGAGAACTAATCAATTTTTAATAATTTCACGAAGCAATTTGATAATCGTCTATCTATGCAATGAAATTGAAATTCTGAGAGTTTCTGTTTTGCAATTTGTATAGTCTTGTCCTTGTGGGATTCCCCAATTTGAAATGGACCACCTGATGATGAAATTGACGGTGTCTTATTGTTCAGTTGCGTCGCCCTTCCCTATTCCGGAAGCCTCTCGAGTCGCTAGACTTTCTAACATTAACATTAGTCCTGCTGCTCCTTTGTTTATTATTGTCGTTGGGCTTTTGGTTGATTGGCTGGTTCGATCGAAGCAAATAACAATCCGAATCGTACTTCCTCTAATAGTCGAGATTGCCTTGTTTTGATTGCAAAGACACATGCAAGGAAGAGCAAGGCAGAGAGTTCCATTTCATTCTACTTGCAAGACAGGTACTAAATTGCCTCTTTACTTTATAGTATCTACTATATACAGAGCGTTTATTTTACCCTAGGACATAGCATGTAACGTACGCAATGTTCGCAACTAACATAAACGAGTCACACTCATGGCAGTGGCGATGCACGATCGAAGTAATTAATTTTTATGATCATGTCGTCACTGTCAGTTGTCAAAACTGTTCATTATCATCAATATAGTTCTCAAACTAATGCAGTGACTTGTCATCGCGGTGTATCGTCATCCGTCCCATATTCACACTCTCTCCCCGTCCGTCGGTGTGTCTTTAGCAATACAAATCCCCTCCCCATTGCCATGAGTTTGACTCGTTTATGTTCGACGGTAAAATAAACGCACGGTATACTCCGATGTTACAGTTCGTTCACTTCAACTTCAAAACGCAACGTTTAATTGCCTTTCGGTTTAATTGCCTTTTGAAATTTCAAAATTTCTAATACCAAACAAAAATATATAGGTATACCTACTCGTACATCAGGGTCGATAGAAATATTATTTACTTTCATCCTTTCTCATGTAATAACTCTCTTTACACTTTAACTTTAAGCTATTAGAATGAAGTTTCGTGGACGAGGAAAGAGGAAATAATCAGAAAACTTAAAACGAAATAAGGTGATGGAAAATGTCGTGCTGATGGATGCAGGATGGAAATCGAAACGACAAACGACGTTTTGTGCGGTTTTGCATATTTCTGATTAACAATTAACCGTTTAAATATAAGGAAAATATCAAAAATAATTACAAAAATAATAGCTAAACATGTCAATCAAGAAATTCTTGTTACCTATTGATGATATTCGAATGTATATAATTTACAAATAAAGCAAGAGCTTTTCTTTTGCATTTGTTGTCGTCTTGTCTTCTTGCTTGTTGTATGCTTATCCTTAATGGCAATGTACTTTATTGTAAGACCATCAATCAACTCGCCCCTCGAAAAGTTAAATCTATAACGCTATAGCCAGGCCAGCATCGCGCAATGTGTAAACCGTAACAAATTTGCCTTACTTCCCCATCTGAATGTTTTAAATCCATATATAGCGAAGAGCTTTGTGTTAGGACTTTACAACAATACATCATTTTTTACTTATTACAGCATGATAAGGATAAGCATAAGTCATCCAGCAAGGAGAAAAAAAATTTCATTTACATGACGCACAACTGCATCTTCCAATAACTACAACTTTACAACTTGTCTTTCTTTATTCATGTTCATGCACATATGAAATGTAAAATGCAAATATGCAAATATGCGAAATGCAAAACCGCATAAAGCATGAAATTATTTCCTTCTTATTTCCAAACATAGAAAATATGCTTGTTTATTGTGAATTGTGAGTTGTTGTAGTTTTATTATAAGTTATGAAATGCGCCTCGTAAAATAAAATATTTTAAGAAGAAAGAATATTGGACTTTGCAGCTTTCTTACCAGGGCCGGTTTATCCACTAGGCCAGGGGTCGGCAGACTTTCCAGTGAGAAGAGCCAAGTTGTGAAGAAAACATGATATCAGAGAGGCAATTTTTATTTAAAAGTTAGTTAAAACAGTAACCTTTCATCGATTTTCAAGGCTTTGTTATGTCCGACTTGATGTCTGAAGAGCAGCAAACGCGTATGCAGAGAGCCGCATGCGGCTCGTGAGCCCCGGTCTGCCGACTCGTGCACTAGGCCAACCTAGGCGATCGCCTAAGGATGGCAAGCAATTAGGACACCGAAAAGATTTAAAATAATTTAATTTGCATTACACTAAACAATATATAACAGTTAAACAGTCCAATTGGTCCAATTGCCTAGGGCGCTTAAAATTTCTAAACCGGCCCTGGTCCTTACTTGTTGTTGGTTGTTCATATTAGATTTTCCGCTTATTTTATTCCTTCACTAGTACTAGCTGAAAACTTGTAAAGTTCTATAGATAGGAATTTCATATACTTGAACAAAAGGAAATTGGAAGTGCAAATAAATTAAGTACTTTGAAATTATTAGAAAACTTCAATTCCAAAATCAAGGATAAAGTTAAATAAATATTTCCAGTAATGAATTTCGTTGATAAATTGTATTTTACTTTATGCTTTTTTACGAGTCCTTATTATTAGGGATTATTATATTTTATTATAAATGTAGAATTAGATTATATATTTTGATGAGCCTGAAAGTTGTATAGAAATAATTAAGCTTTTTGAATTAAGTATAAGAATTTTTATTATTTAATTAAATGCCTCGAAATTACATTTGCTTAATGTGTTTTTTATGTCTTCGGTGGAACTTGGGGCTATCTCTTTGTCAATAACAGTATACTGGAATAGCTTTACATTGGCTTTACAGGGTGTTTCAATATGTATCCAATCACAAACCACATCAACAAGAAAACGGAAATATTCAAAATCCGTATTTTCTTAAATTGTAAACATTGTGCTTGCAGTTTTCGTTTTTCGGTTTCTCATTCGTTTATTCGTCTTTTCGATGGATTTCACATGACAGCCAGTATTATACAAATACAGTCTCGTTTTATGTTATTTGTACATAGGTACTGCCGTCGTTTGTATAGGTTTAGTCATAAAATAATCCAAATATACACGAATAACCGAACCGTTGTGCGTGTTTGCGAACCGCTCGAATTTCGCAACGTAATTGCGTTTGATTTCATTAGTGGGCGCGTGCGACAAACTCTCGCCTCTCTCTCCAGAGTCTCAAACACATTCCCTATCCATATCCGTATTGCCTGCCATTTCCCTATAATTCGGAACCTAATACGGTCACGGTCCCCAAGTGGAACTTTCTGCCAGCGTCACCATGCGCGCGTTCCTTCATTCCATTTTTGCCCTTGCTTGTCTCTTCGTAACGTAACATAACATTCTTTGTGCATTACTCTTTTATACACCATACCTCATACCATCGTCAATCCTTCGCGTCTTATATATGCTAACAACGCCCGATGAATCGGGGAGGGTGTGGAAATTGGTAAATTCGTAACGCTGACGGTAAGTCTAAAGCCCATTAGAAGGAGGATGAAGGAATAGTGAGAGGGAGAAGAGAAACTTGCAAATTGCAATTGCAACCACCCAATATATACCATACCATACCACTACCACCACTATAGATAGAAATAGTATTGGCAATTGCAATGGCATAGCTTTGTGTCTACGACGCGTATCCCAGATTGACTCATGCGGATCAAAACCGAACTGATCGGGTGTTCTTTCGATGCGGCGATGTGGATGTGGTAGCAAGAATGTTAGGAAAGTGTATGTTGCGTTGCGAAGGTTGCTACTTCCAAAATAGAGGGTGGTTGTTTTATTAAGGGTGAAGGCTAATATAGTACCTAAAGGTGCATTTCAGTGTTCACTCTCTGGGTAACCCCTGTCGCATGAAATACTTGCTCAAATGAAATTAATATTTCTATACGAGTAGAACCAAATAATTTTAAATTTTAAACTACTTTTTGTGTAGTATAGTTGTTTGCGCACCTTGTATATAGTTGGTAGTAAAAATATTTGCGCAATATAGACATGTCGGCAGTTGCCATGTTAGGGAGGTGAGTGATGTGTTGGTTGTTTGTTGAAGCGCTTGCTTTTCCAAGGTAAAAGGAGGTAAAAGGTAATATCACATCGTCGACATCGAAAATGCAAAAAGTGATGCGGATGTGGTAAAGCAACCAACAGAGAAACATGAACTGTTTGGTTGCCAGTGCGAAGTTGCTAGAGCGCAGCAACCAGCAAAGAGAAAGAGTAGCAGCTGAGGGTGGATGATTGCACTGCGGATAACAAGCTTTGAAATATATTCACGCGTATCCACATGCATGCGTATATGTGACAACCCACACACATACGCGAAATTAACATGTGACATATACCTAAGCCTAAGATGTATGAGATTAAACGGAACTTGATCAATCATTCATCAACATAATATCTGCATCAGCATTAACATGTTACCAAGGTGAGCATATTAGCAAATCTAATAACACAACAAATAGAGTACGTACAAGTACAAGAGGGTTAAATGAATTTTTAATAAGTAAAATTATTAATACACATATTTAGTTTGTGCCGCACTGCAGTGCAATCCTTACCGATTTTTTTTAAAATAGGGATTACAATGGCTTGTTGCAACATTTGTATTTTATTTTTCTGTAATATTTGCTACTTAGCGTTTTAGGGATGTTATGTTTATTTGCCCTCGTTCCTAGACATTCGTAGGCGCGACGCAGTGGCATGGCAAATAAATCGATTGGATTTCTTTATATGCGTGTACCGAGTGCATATATGCATCGGACGGAAACATCAGACGACGATCTCACAGACTGAGTCGAGGAGATTCGTGGAAAGCAAACAAGAAACAAACATATGCATACATTTACCATACAGCTGATAGCAATACGCAGTCGAAGGAAAAGAAAATGAAATAAAAGAAAGATTTGCGTACTTATATAAAATGCGTACGTGCATATGATGCGAATGAATGAATAACGGAATAATGAACGAAAACGATGAAAGCGAATGCTCAATATGCACCCTTGGAATTGTATAGTTAAATCGAATAAAAAGAATACAATATTTACCCAAACACAATCAAATTGCAATGACAAATACAATTACAATCATCCAATCATTCAAATTGGTAATACAATCATTCAAAACGCATTATTCTTTCAATACGAATTCAACTTGCAAGTGTTAAAGTATAAATAAGTTTTCCGCTGGCAAAATGTTTTAATTGCATGTGCTGTAATTGCTGTCGGTAAGTGAATCTGTAATTGGATAGCTGTCGATAAGTGAATCTGTGATTGGGTAGGGTAGCTGTGGATTAGTGAATATGTAATTGAGTAGCTGTCGGTAAGCGAATCTGTAATTGGGTAGCTGTCGGTAAGTGAATCTGTAATTGGGTAGCTGTCGGTAAGTGAATCTGTAATTGGGTAGCTGTCGGTAAGTGAATCTGTAATTAGGTAGCTGTCGATAAGTAAATCTGTAGTTGGGTAGCTGTCGATAAGTGAATATATAATTGAGTAGCTGTCGGAAAGCGAATCTGTAATTGGGTAGCTGTCGGTAAGTGAATCGGTAAATGTGTAAGCTGTGGGTAAGTGAATCTGTGATTGGGTAGCTGTCTCTAAAGTAATCTGTGATTGGGTAGTTGTCGGTAAATTAAAGCAAAAACACCCTGTACATGTATCTACGAAATATTTGAACCCTATGTGTTTGAACATTTCAACGTTTGTCTAATTCCTAATTCAATGGAATCTATGTATGCCTTGAGCTTCCCATTCTAGTCTATTCTATTCTGTTTAATGCAAGGACTATTTCTCTATTCTCTATTCAAGTGGATGGGTGGTGGCTGGATCTGGATGGATGGATGGATGGATGCATATGTGGTAATCACGTTCCTACTTATATACCCTCTGGAAATGACACAATCACGTTCACTATTTTATTATTACATTCACTGTAGTATCCTATAATAGTAAGTACTTGAAAAACTAATGCAAACAATGCGGGAACCTGGATAGTTAAACTAACTACTGGCATTGTATGTATATTCAGTGGCGTAACCAGAATTAGTTCTTGGGGGGTGTAGTCGTAGGAAATAAATTATAAATAGTACAGCCAGCAGGAAGCAAGTAATCAGTTAATTACAATTATAAAACAAATCATAAATCAAATACTAGGTTCTGAATAACCTATACATACATTGGAAATTTTTGGGGTGCAATTGCACCCTTGCACCCCCCATGGGTACGCTAGTGTGTATATTGTAGACTGTAGTCGTAGAAAAAAAGAATTAATGCGTAAATGAAATGAACAAGTGTGCCTGATCAGATGTACGTACTAAATCGAACTGATTGTGTTGTGTATACAGAAAAAAAATACGAGTAATAGTACAAAAATAAATACAAATTCAAGATTCAAGAGCAAGAGCAGCAAATAGTGAGGAAATAGGAACTTGTTCTCGATCCAGTCTATGGGTAGAGTTTAGTTTTAGAGGAAATCGTTGAGTTGTTACTGGATTGGTGAGTTGGGATAGGGAATACGCTACAGTCACAGTCGCAAGTAACAATAGAAGTAAATTTAAAGCTGGATGCTGGAGAATGGAGAGTATTAGCAGTGGAGTGCTGGAGCTTTTTTGAGAGCTTTGACTTAATCCTAAAAACGGGTCGAAAGGATCCTCTTTTTAAAAACCTTCTATTTTCGGAATATTTTTTATTTAACTAATTTCAAATGTTTAGCATGTTCGATGTTCAAGAAAATCAAAACATTGACGAAAACGAAAGATTTTCTACGCACTTGAATTGTTTTTAATGCAGCTAAACTGAATTGAACATATCCTCCCCTCAACCCCTTCGTTAGCAATTGCAAACGTGTCATTCATGTCATACCTAGATATTTACGTACTTTGAATTTTTTATTTACATGCACGTACCAATAAACATTAAATAATGAAATATGTTTGTACTGACTGGGACGTGTTTGAATGCTCCCTTGCTTCAGTGGCCCTTGCATGGAATGCTTGAATTCTTCATTCTTGTATGTTACGTTGCATTGGCAAGTTAATAAAAACGAATTAAAAACTCACGTCCCACATCACAACTCACAACATACCCCCAAGCATTATCCTCTCTATATGTACTCCTCACATTTTAAATGCGCACCCCTCTGAACATGGAGCTTTGTACTGAATTCGATCTCTACTCCCATACCTAGCATCCCTAAATCTAAATATGCCTACGTATTACCATTGGGTATTTATGCACCGTGTGTGCGTACATTTTTATTTTACTTTCTGATTTATTGCTTTCAATAATTCGTCGCGTTAACGTTCTTTCCGCTTTATAATTTGCGGGCCGAAAAAATTGAATCAACTCGTCGTATATATAAAAACTACTTATTACTGTTTCTGTTTGGATCTAATATATCAATAGAGTGAGATGGTAAAAGCGTTGTAAAAGTAAAAAAAAATCACATATTTGTTGGGGTCATTTTTTGGGGGATTTGAACAGCAGCAATATTTTATTTTCCAATTTGATAGATAGATCCATCGAATCCATCGTTTACATGCGGATTTGAACATATCGAACATAAACTTCTTGAATTGCATTGTGATATTAACGTATGTAAACCCCTCGTTATGATGCGGATGCATGTGTATGAATAAAAAATAAATAACTTATTTAAATTTTGTAAAAACGGGATGAGAACAAATATAACAAGCTGCCATAATTTTAATGAACCAAACAGGTTTAAATGAAAGTCATAATGAAAGACATGTCATATGACGTTGAAATAACCTTGAAATAAATCGCTGGAAAACTACTGTGCGTGCGAGGGGTTCGATTGTCGGATTTGTAGGAAGAATTGTTAACAATAAACGTATTTGTGTGTTATTCAATTCACACTCCGGGTCTCTGCCCCGTTATCGCAGAGTGGCGCCCATACTTTGTTTGGTTTTAACATCTATAATACAGAACATCGGCCCAACCAGTCTCCACAGCTAGCCGAAGCACTCCTGAAGACCAAAAGGGGTTTAAACATCTAAACGAGGTGCCCGTTACAGTCAATAAAATAAAATTATGGAATTTTAGAGTATGAAAGGCGCATGAAACAGAGGATGAAATAGAAAATAGAAAATACAATAACAAAATAGAAATTACGGATATATCTGCCAATCCTGCAGAATGTATTTTGAAATCGTTCATCGTTCAATGGTGTGTAAACCGAAATGGGTCTTTGGCAATCACGCACAACAGTCTCGACCTCTCGACTCTTCTTACATACAAATAGTCATTCAAGCACCATCCAGTCAATATCGTTGATATCGTTTAATGGTATTCGTATATGAGTCGTTTCTCTCCTCCCCGAATTTTGGAGACCTCGGCAATGGGAGACAATTGCCTACAAGTCCAACGATATGCCTCATAGAAATATTCAAATACAATAGCTGAACAGTTGAAGTTATATAATTGCAAAAAAAAAAACAGCTTAACTTTATATTTACAGATTCCCAGTAAGAAGTAGCAAAACTTGCACATCTTCATTCAGATTCTCTGTATGTCATCCACTTATGAGGTAGAAAAAATTTATTGAACTTGGAGTTTTAAAGATTCGTAAAGTGCTTGAAAGTTTTAACAATACAAAATACTTTTAGTGAACATTGAATTGAATTGAATTGAATTGAGAAAAAAATGATTGTGGAAAGGTGCAATTTGGCAGCTGTATTTTCAAGCACTTACTTGTTTTATTTGTAATTGTAAACTTATAGTATATTCATGATTGTTTTATCGCTTGATGCTCATGAATATATTTGTTTTTTGTTTTCATTTGCAAATGAAAATATTTGTGTCTCAAGAACTAATTGTTACAATTCTTTGTTTCATTTGAATTGTCCGAAGATTTTTGAAAGTTGGATTTTCAACAAAATAAAAATTCCAATATTTCATGCACCAAAATAAACGTTGGTAAATTAGCAAACGAAAAGATTTTATCACTTTGTCCCAGATTCATGACACATTCATGTAAAAAATTGTTATGTGAAAGTAGGTGACGCTTTCTAGTTCAAAAACTGGCATAAATCGGAACGATTTCGATTTTTGATAACACAAAATGAAAAACCAAACGAATGTGCAAAGTAAAACGAACAATTCAATTTTACCACATTTCTCACTTTCAAAACTGCTTGATGCGATTCAACTTACAAGTTAAAATTTAAAAGTTTTCACCAGCGCCAACAATTTCAATGTTTCATGGTATATGTTCGTTCATATGCGTGTGACTTTCAAATATAACTTTATTTAAAAGTTGTTGGAATTTATATTTCAAGAAATTGTGCCATGAAGCACAACTCAACCGTTTCTCAAACTCAACAAATCAGAAGAAAATAAAAAGTTCTAAATTTAACTCTGCAAGTTTTTAAGTGTGTTGGTTAATTATGACATAAGTGGCAATTAGATAATGGAAATTCAAGAATTTCTAGTTTCAAGTACTTTAAGTCAGTAATATTTTATATGGATGTAAAAGAACCATAAGTATATTTCAAGTGGAGAGATCTTGATAAAATAAAAACCACTTGAAAATAAAGCAGATCGTTCAAGTTTCAAATTCTCGATTCTCAAGTTGTTTAAATTCTCGTTCATTGAAATAAATACGAAACACAAGATACCAGAGACAAAGTTAATAATAATAAAACAAAGAACATCCACTGAGCAACTATACTAAAGTATACGAAGATTATTGCAAATCTAAATCTAAATTACTATACGAAAGTTCTTTAAGTAACTGCAAAAGCCAAAGTAAATTAAGGAGGAAAAGCAAAAGAAAAATGGGTTTTACTCTAGTTTATTAATGTAAAGTAAATGTAAGAAGAGTGTATATTAGTCATTGTGCAGTGCATTTATGGTGATGAATAGCCGGAAAGCGTTTAAATTATAAGCCATTTAAATGTTTTAATGGGCCGATAAAAAACGTGCTCTATTTGTTAATTAACATTGTTATACTTATAGTTGAAGTAGTATAACTTACAAACCAAAATGAAAATATATATTTTCACGACTTACAAGTGCAACAAGATTATAATCATCTTTTTCGAAGATGAATTGTGGATTTTTAACAAAAAAAGTGCAATAATTTAAGGATCATGGAGGAAAATAGAAAAATTGATGGAAGTGGACAAAATTGGCCATCATTAGCACATTCATGATGCGCGTGCACCTGACTTATACAAATTGCTATCATTTATGATATGTCAAAACTCAATTGATATACCACAGCTCAGTGTGATCATCTGCAATATAACCGCAAAGGAGTAAAGGACACACCATCATGTCAAACAAATCAACGAGACGAGACGGTTTGATATTGATGGAAATGAATGGAAATCGGCCAACTGTCTGTGGGTATATTAACTAAATGGTCATTTCATGATTTCATCATTGAATAATCTATGCAGTAACAAGTATCCGATAATTAATTCAAGTAAATTCGTTTATCGTTATTTAAATTATTGACTTTATCAGTAACCTAAATATTTACTGATGAGCATGCGAATAGAAATTAAAATTGATATGAAACTAAAGGTATCTATTATACAGGGTGCGCATAAATTCGTGAAATATATGTTCTGGTAGTGTTCTTCTTTGGACATATCTGAACAGAAAATTTTTCGAGCAAATTACTAATTTCTTGGTCGAAATTCGCAACTTCAATTGCCTCGTGAGTTCAAACGAAGGGAGTGAAAGCGTGCTGGGCTCATAACCCGTTATAGTATTATTCAAATAATTTTGATACGTTGTCGTAAAACTGTAGCATGTAATTCGAATTTTACCTCTCCCTCTATCTCTCACCCACGGACGCAAATAGTACTCAAACAACGTGCGTCGTTTCCGAAAAATGGAGGAGCTTGCTCATTTCGTATAATCAGCAGTTCTAAACCAAATTTGCCTCGTTTTAAATAAACGAGCAATTTACCTACTAATATGGATTTTGAGATGTAAATTGTTTGTACTTGTAAATAATTTCTATATAATTTGAATAATAATTGTAACTAATTGTACTTATGACGAAAATCCAACAAACTGCAACAAAATGCTTCAGAATAAAATTTTGACTTTGTTTGAGCACTAGTGTTTGAAAACTACTTGAGTGCTTCCTTTTCTTTCTAATCTCGTTGGTGAGAGAAGGATGTTTTCAGCATGTAACGATTTTGTAGCATCAACAGATTTTCCCTTCAGAATTGTCAAAAAAAGAACGAACACTACAAGAAGCTAATTCACGAATTTATACACACACCCTGTATACGATTAGATAGGACAAAATATTGTAATAGTTATAATATTCAGTGGATGCTGGGAATGTAAGAAATATTTTATTACGAAACTGCGAAAACTATAAAAGTACTCAAAGTTATGTAAACTGCTGTAAAGTAATGCAAAGTAAAATAAACTTAAACTAACTGAAACTGAAGTAAAAGCTAACGTAACGAGCATAAAAGAATAGAATGATTCTAAGATTTAAAGATGCTAAGATTCTATCTTATACTCTACGATTCAAATAGAAATTCAACAACTAAACATAAAACGAAAACAACAAAATACTGTTTGTAAGAGTAAGAAAGTTGTAGGAGTACAAAACCACTGTGTGTTTTATGTATATGGAAATATAAAGTCCACCACAAGAAACAAGAAGAAATAATGATTACAAGAACAATAAACAATAAATCAGAATGCATTTAAGCACTTCTTATATTTTATAACACAACCAAATATAAATTTACATATTAAATTTGAATTCGAATCTGATTCAAATTCAAATCTTCAACCATTTAAACGGTTACAACTTGTACTTGTTTATATAACAATGAGATAATATTTTATTACAAAATACAAGCTCCAGGTTCACATTTAAAATCCTGAAACAACTATACGATCATAGAGTTATAATATTCCTAGAGGGAACGTATTGATACAAATGCGCGCACCATGCAAAATAAATCCCTAAAAAGTAGACAAAGTACATGCACGCGGACTAGTGATTCGAGGCTGGAGTTTATTTCAAATTTCGCGGCTTTTAGGTGCGCCCAAATATGGAGATTTGGTGTAATACCCTTCCATCCCTATTCCCTCCAAAGACTTCTATCTCTATGTGTACGATAAACAACATGCAAGTGAACATCAAATTGATGTCTGTAGCCTCGTGGTCTGTAAGGAACCAAATAAAGAAACAAAAGAATAAGAAAACGAACTTGAATGTTGAAGTAGTTCTAGTTATTCAAGCGGACTTCCTGCTGGGTGCACCTCCTGCTTACTATCATTTTGTCGGTATGTGTTTTTAATAAAAGTGTTTCGATAAATGGTTGAGTGTACGCAAATTTTTTTGAATAACATGAAAAAGAATAAGCGTATAAGTAAGGCGTGCAGGTGATTTAATTTGGAAAAGAAAAAACTTGGATATGCTTTTCCTTCAGTTTACTGTTAGGAATTGAGACCATTATCAGGCTTGTATTAATATATATTTAGCCTGATTAAAAAGTAATTCCTCGAAACCGATCGCAATTGATAACAATTGACTGTAGGAAAAGCAAGTTACTTCTTTTCCAAAAAATAAAAAGATATGAAAAAGTTAATGATTTTATCGGGCCTTAAATTTATTGCAACGCCAAGTATAAATAAAATTTTCGTTTTTAACGGTAAATATAGTAGCCAGTATCCTGCTGCGGCTATAATAACCAATAGAACTTTTTTATTCATCATTTTCTATTATTAATTCTTTATATAATTTATTATTGCTTACATTTTTTATTATACGAATAATGAAATAAAATACCTAATATCAAATTTCATAACTTTTCTTTGAAATAAGTTTACACGGAACTTGATACTATTTCACTTGAAGACTGATTACGTTTATTTATCCCTTTTTCCAAATTTTGTGGCTGTTTCAAATACTTGTATTTATTTTAAGTTCATCTTACATCATGTCTTGACAGCAGAATGTAAACTTCAGACTTTATTTATAAAACAACCTATTTTTTAATCAAGAAGAACTATTTAGGAAGGCTTGCTCTCATAGTAATTTTTCATTCGCAATTAATTTTTTTTTTTAAATTTCACAAGAAAAGTTAACTCTCTCGTCGGGGATCGAACCCGAACCTCTAGCATATCTAGCGCAGTGTTCTACCAATTAGAGACGAGGGAGTTGATACCCAACTCGATTGTTAAAAAAAAATATTAATTGCGAATGAAAAATTACTATGACAGTAAGCCTTCCTAAATAGTTCTTTTTGATTAATAATCACTCATAGCTTCCTAAGTAATTCAAAATAAGCATTAAACTATTTTTTGTTAAGTAATAGTAGATTATATCATAAAGCGTATAAGTGTCACTTTGTGTGGCGAGTAGGAAGGGTTGACTGACGAGCGTAGCGAGTCGGACAATTCCTACGAGCCACACAAAATCACTTATACGCTGAATGATATATACTATTTTATCTCCGAACGCCATTTAATTTAATCAAAATTGTAATAATAAATGAACAAATAACAACAGAAATTGTTGAATC
>JARJEB010007007.1:0-16585 GCA_030264535.1 Liometoxenus newtonarum
ATATAAATATACACAATTCGGTGACACATTGCAAACAAACAAGAAATAATTTAGCATTCTTAATCCCCGTATGTGTGATATTAATAAAGCGTTATACTGAATTATATAAGTACATAATTTAAGGTTAAATTGATAATAAATGAATTAGTGCTGCATATATTGTATAAGAATGAAAACGATGAGACAGAGAGACAAAATGTTGATTGTGTAATTTTCGGGAACACAACTGATCATCCATCGTAGATAATGCAAAATTGCAAATATTTCCGTTTCTATTGGAACACAACCAGTATGATGACAATTATTATTATTATTATTATTGACACACATATAGAATGTACGATATTTGTCAGGGAGTGGTGGCTAACATAAAGAGTAGCTTTAAAATCGTCTTCAATATGGCAACACTGTCTAATGGTTTGGCTTTCGATTTACAGATGGCGACCAATGTCTCAAATCGTCGTGACGTGATATAACGTCAAATATACGCGCTAATCCTTGACATATCGTCCAATTTATTAAGTCAAAACGTCAACAAAAACAAGTATGAATTGTAAAAGATTAAAGATTAATTAAATAAGTTATTGAAATGTACCACGTAATGATTAAGTGATAAATGGTATTTTATATTCATAAAGGAGGGCAAGATAATTAAACTTAACAAGCATAAAGAGCCGAAGCAATATTTTTCATACAATTACATGACAAATAATCTGATTGCGAAGAGACTAAAGTGCAATATGACTTTACAGATTATTTATCTACCCAAATAATAAAAATAAAAAACAAAGAAAACAGTTTCACAAGGCTCCTACGGTTAAATTTGGCTTAAGATAACTCTTGCAAATTGAAGACAAACAAATTTAATGAATACGAGAATACGAGAATTCAAGTTGGTATAGAATATTATAATCTTAGAGTAGCACACATTAATGAAAAACATAATTAATAATTAAATTACAAAGAAATTTAAAAATTTCGTAGGAGGTATTAAAACTACCGTGCCATAAATAAGGTAATTATGATTTCAATCAAGTTTCGTTGAACTTAAAAATTATGAAACTTTTAAAAATACGTCTTACTTAGTAAAGGATCTCTCTCTCTCTCCTCCCACACCCCGCCTCTCGGCTGCCATCTTGAATAAAAAACAACCAATAATCAACGCGTCTCATTTATGGAGTTGCTCGTTCAGTCACACACAGCTGGCAACTTCATGGTTGGTACACACGAGAACATTATCGTTGCGCCTGCGTATACTCTGCGTTGCGATCACTCAGCTTAAGCGAAAATATACGCAGAGTATAAACAATAGTGACAGTGATAGAGAGAAATGATGGAACAGAAGAAATTTGTACCCTAATTAACATTATTATAAAACAATAAGTTACTTCATACTATGTAATTGCATATTGTACGTGATCCGATCCAATATTACAAAATAATAAACAACTAAACTAACAAATAAGTGAATATAGAAGAAGAAGCAACAAAAAAGAAATATGACAGTAGAAGTAATGAACGGGTTCTGGCACCGCCACCTTATGGAGATTTAACATGGCAAGCCAGCCTACAAGCCATCAGATGGCTTGTAGGCTGGCTTGCCATGTTAAATCTCCATAAGGTGGCGGTGCCAGAACCCGTTCATTACTTCTACTTATGACAAATACATAATTTGTATAAGATGGAAAAAAAATGAAAAGAGAGAAAATAATCAGTGACATTTTAGTGAATTTTTCTAGTAGATATGAACAAATGTGTATTATTGGTTAGCTCCAATTCAACATACGTCAGAAACGGTCGGTTGAGAACTACTGCACATGCGCGTTGTACCATTTCTGCATTGTATTGGGGCCAGCCATGATGAAATTCCATTCAATTTTTATATACCTATATTGAAGTTGCAAGATCAAATTGAAATTGATTTCGAATTATGTAGAATAATAATTTTCAATTGGATGCATGCAATTTGTTGACTTCAAAAAAATGTCTACAAATTATGACTTGAAATGAAAAAAAAGGTATGATAAATTGAAGAAAAGATATGATAAGGAATGCGTGATAACGTGATTTTCTTCTTCTCTTCCATCATTATTCTTTAATGATGGAATTACGAAGAAGAATACCTTACTAAGCCATTTTTATTAAGTAAAAACAAAAAAGTAAATGTTTGTGTAATTTAAACAAGGACTTGAATAGAAAATAAAATTACGATAGACGATAAGGCTTTATTATAACAATGTGAATGCATGAAGCAAGTGTTTTCACTCAATTTCTATTCCGTTTTGTGTTGTTTTTTTTCTTCTTCAAACAATTGAAAATATTTAATGAGGGAATTTATTATTCCTATTGATGAATCTAAACACGTGACCTTCGTAAATATATTATTGGTTGCAATGCCATATTGGCGTACAGCAGTTCTCAGCAGCGCCAGGGCCGTATTTTAATGCCACAGAAAATGTCCCATACTTTTATGTCCTAAAATGTCCCGTATTTTAATGTCTCCAAAATAACCAGTATTCTAATACGTACCTAAATGTCCCGTACTTAACAGAAAATGTGCCGAATTTTAATGGCGTCCCCTAAATGACCAGTGTTTTAATATACCCTTAAATGTCCCAAAAATGTCCCGTATTTTAATGCTACAGAAAATGTCCCATATTTTTACCTCCCAGAAAATGTCCCTTATTTTAATGTCCCCAAAATGACCAGTATTTTAATATGTACCTAAATGTCCCAGAAAATGTCCCGTGCTTAACAGAAAATGTCACATATTTTAAAGTCTCCAAAATGACCAGTATTTTAATTATGTATACCTAAATGTCCCAAAAAATGTCCCGTATTTTAATGCCACAGAAAATGTCGCATATTTTTACGTCTCAGAAAATGTCTCGCATTTTAATGTCTCCAAAATAACGAGTATTTTAATATGTACCTAAATGTCCCAGAAAATGTCCCGTACTTAACAAACAATGTCATGTATTGTGAAGCCCCCTAAATGACCAGTATTTTAATATATAACAATCTCCCAGAAAATGTCCCACATTTTTACGTCCCAGAAAATGTCCCGTATTTTAATGTCCCCAAAATAAGTATTTTAATATGTACCTAAATGTCCCGTACTTAAGAGAAAATGTGCCGAATTTTAATAGCGTCCCCCAAATGACCAGTATTTTAATATATACCTAAATGTCCCTTATTTTAATGCAAATGTCCGGTATTTTAATGCCCAAAAATATCCCGTATTTGTTTGTTACATGTACCAGAAAATGTCCCGAATATAAATGTCCCAAAAGAGAAGTTTAGTGTATCACAAGCCAAAGTCTCGAGTTTTCGCGCAAAATTTTGACGTTTGTGACGTCATATTAGAATGTAATTTTTATTATTTTCTTTTTGAAATTTCCAAGTTTCCAATCTTACGACAAGAAAATATGAAAAAGGTGCTGCTGGAAATTAAAATGCAGTGCCGTGGAATAAACTAAAATCTAGGGTTTTTGTTTTGTGTAATTTGACGTTTCTCGCGCTTCAACTTGAAATTACTAAATAATCCTAACCACACTGATTCCTTAAGGGTTTTTGTTTTATTTGACGTTTCCAAACAAAAGTTACTACAAATCTAACCTAAACTTTGCCTTCTCGTTTGTGACTTACTATTTTCCATACGTTACGGTAATGTACATAATTAAACAGGTAACAAAACAGTGGTTTGCTACACGCGTCCTTGCCTTGAATTTTGATGAATCACGAGACGAAATAACTAGTTCCCCTACTTTTCGAGATACATTTATGACTACTTGTATGTAGGTATTTTGTAATTTGTTTGACGTGATTTGACCTGCTGGTAGCACTTGGTCTACGCCATCTACGCTGTATTGTTGTTTTCTGTCTGTTAATGGTTTTGTCAGTCAACGCAACTTGTGGGCAACGGCAGTATCGAAACAGTCGTAATGCTATATATATAATTATGTGGTAACAACAAAAGCAGCAAAGCAACAAAAATCATGGATAAATGGAACCTGTTGCACCATACTTTCGTGTTACTCATTATCGAACAGTTGATCGCTTTCGGTGCGTATGCAAGTGAAGATTGTCAACAAAAATCCGAATGTGTTTGCGAATACGCGGATGGTACCAGTATAAATCTCAGTAAACTATTAAAACCCGATAAAAATGGAACAGTTTACCTTTACGACAACAAGGATAATTTTACGATTTATTACCATGGTTGTGGTGATGCTCCTTTCAGACCCAATATTTTGAATATCTCTGAAGAGTTTTGTCGGAAACCCGCAGCTGTACGTTAGTTAACTTTATATACCGACAAGTTTAATGAAAAATTGTTATGTTGATTTACAGATTTGCGTTTTTGATTGGGAAACACGAGCGCTTTATGCTGTGGCGTACGCATCTTCGGGGGTGTTTACGAAAAGTGATAAAATGCCCAATGTTCACACTTTGAGGTACAGTCACAATGGAACTACAACAAGCGTTACTCTGGTTTGTACACCCGAATTTCTCGAAGATACTATTGTGCTTCAGAATGTCACCCAGGATAAAAAACACTATGTAAGTACAGGTTGCACGTTACATTACACTTAACTGTTTTTGTCTTTTGATTTTAAATAATCTTGTTGATTCAATTCAAATCTTGTCCTGAAGATGTACCTAAGTCTGGTTCTTGTCCTATAATCAGGACTTTGAACCGAAAACATTATCCATTCCGGTACTAATGAAAAAATGATAACGTTTCCGCTACAAATAACGGTATTGTTAAAATTAATACCGGTAACTCTATTACCGGTAAAAATAATTAAAATTCTGGTTCGCAAATTCTAGCAACTCGAATTGTTTTCGCAACATGCATGTCGTTCATCGTTGCCGCATGGTTTGAGCACCGGTTCGAAGCTACTCATCATGTTTTTCTCCTTCGCGTTGATCTATTTCATTGGTGGTGTGTGTTTGTCATACTTCATTCGAGGCGCACGTGGTCGCGAATTGATTCCAAACGTTGACTTTTGGATGAGTTTACCTGGCCTAGTCAAGGTAATTTATTGCATATACATATATGACTTTCAAATATTTTTTTGAAATAATAATTTCCATTTGTAGGACGGCGTTGTGTTTATACTGAGCGGTTGCAACGCACGATTGATCACAACTTCTGATACGTACGACCAAATTTAACCATTTCAAAAATACTGCAATATTTTTAAACCACATTTGTATAAATTAGCAATAAACACTTTGACATATTTTCGTTGTTTGTAGGTATAATTATTTAAAAAATGTGCACGACTTTAAGTAATTATTTTTCTATATCTTATCGCTCGAAGTACAGTTTCAACAAAAATTTCGATATTTGTTTTGTTGCATAAAAAATAAATATCAAAAATTTACATAAACATGTTTTAATTTTTTACTTGAACAATTCTAAATATATTGATCATTTATGATCAAATAAGTTTTGTTTTGTTTCGACAATTCTTCAGTTATAATCGGAGGCGGTTTTTTCTCACTTTTTCTTTGAAGTGCCAAACACATTTTGAATATCTGCTCCATCAAACTGATGAATCCCAACACGGATAGACCCAAAAGAAAGCCTAACGAACCGCCCAAGTCCGAAATGAACAAAGACCAATCGTAGACAGCAATTTCCTCCGTGACGGTGACTAAGTTTGATAGATAGTACAGACTGAATGCACTTTGGTACTTGTAATCCATCGTTTTGCCTTCGTTTATCATCGGCATGTAGATGGTAATGTTGCAGGAATGTGGGCAATTGCACTTGTTGTTGTTTCTTTTACTGTGTGTTTAAAAAAAATGAGCCTTGGAGGCGGTCACAGGAAACGATTTATGTGAAAATTCGTATCTACCGGTTCCGGTTCCGGTAGCGCCAGCAAGTCATTGCAACACCTCCCAAACTTTTCCGATTGTTGTTACATACAAAAACTGGACCAATCAAACCGCTTAGGAGGCGCTAGTTCATTGTGATCATCCCATCCTCGCTATACTCAAGAGCCAGGGCTTGATACGAATTTTAACACTGACGTTGTTTAGGCCTCTTTTACCTTACCTGTATTCGTTAAAAGTTTTTATAAGGCACTTGATCTGCATATAAGTTGAACATCGTGGCAACAATGTATTTTCCAGCCATGGAGCACTGCAACCAACTTCTCTGGTGACCACGTCAGTCAAACATAATTCCTGGCACTACAAAAACTATTGATATAGATATTGATATTTTAGCTTTCAGTGTTCAGTCGTGACTGGTTTACCATTGACTTGCTGTAATTCGGATCTCCGCGGCATCCATTGTCCTTGCTCGGAAGATTTCGATATTCGCTGGCGGTCAAGCTATATCTTAAATCATTCTGTGTCTCCACGAAAATATATTCCATGAAACTATCACTCTGATCCCCATCATCTAAATAAGTATATATTATTAAAAATTGAATATACATTTTCCTAGGTCCTCCCCTTTCTACGGCAGAAGCGCCTCGAGGCTTCCTATCCATGGATCTTTTTCCGAAGATAGGTTTAGTCAGTGGCTACTGACGGGAGTCAATACCGAAAAAAAATATAGAGTTTCAACACTCACCAGAAATTTTCTCGCTTGGTTCATGCACAAAAACATGAAAACCATATTTCGATGCCTCCTGATGAATCTTATTGGAAGAATCGTTGATTGGAGGATGTGCCACCATGTATAAGGAGTAACCAGCCATTTTCTCCCACCGTGCGGAGGACGATTTTGGCGTCAATTTGAAACATTTACCGTAACTAAGTTTCGTAAATTCCTGAATGTCCAACGAATTGAGGTCTCCATCAAAGCCATGCAGTGGGATCACTTCTTTGAGAGTATACGTTGTCTCCTCGAAAAACTCATCCAAAGTGAAGTTCTCAAAGTCGAATTGCTTCCAGAATGATGTGTACGAAGGCTGCGGTGCTTCTGTCAATCCATATTTCTGAAATTAATATAGAATTAGTGAAAATACACATAGATTCTGCAAACTGAAGTTATTTACAGCAAACTTTTCCGATTTAAATCCCGGATTTCGGCATATTGTTAAAGATGGATATTTCATTGTCTGATTGAGCTTAAATGAACTGTGGGTTGAAGTTGGTGGATGTAGAATTTTGGTGAAACATCCCGATAACTATAAAAAAAAATGAGAGTTTCACGATTGTATATGACTGTTTTTTTTATAGAATATCAAAAATAAACCTGATAGGTAGCAATGCAGAGACAAATTAAAATTGCTATAATTTTGAGAAGGTATTTCGGCTCGTTGGGACACTTTGAAATGAATTTTATGAAAGCCATTATTATTATTTTCACATTTTCAAAGTTTCACATGAGAATGAAGCGTCATATCGGGGATGGATGCCATTTATATAGACAAAACATCGTAAATAACAAAATTTAATAATATATGACAATGTGTGACCATAAATGATAAAATATCACCAAAAACATGATAATTTATGAATTTTTTTTTTATTATTCCACCATATTTATTATATACTAATACTTACCTATACAAGTGTTGAAAAGGGTTGGTTATCTATAGCATCAGGATCAGGATCGATAACAGGCGCAACCAGCGCGCCGTTTCCCGAATGCGGAATGAAATGAAAAATCCCTAAATGTCCAAGTCCATAAGTCCACCAACCAAGTCGATCAGTGGGGTTGTTCAACATCAACATCATTACGACATTTGGCATATAGACACAAAAGTCAGTTTGACGGTGAACGAAATTACGTTTTCGTTTTTTTCGATTATTATAGTCGGGTTCTCGATGAATCCTTTCTTACAAAATTTCAGTTAATTTTTTCATTATTACACCTACAAAAATAAAAAAGTGACAACAATGGCAATGGAAAGCATTTTTGGATAAACTTGAAATTATGCGGATAATCGGCGTTACGTGTTTATAATACAAAAAGCAATTTCGCAAATATACGAAGCACCGCCTTCTTCCCCCATTCGCATAAAGGCAACATGAGCACCACCGGGTACATGGCGGAGAACGAACCATACTGGAAGTTGGCCCGACACGGCGTTAAACTGCTACTGAATAATCGTCAGCAGGAAGCGGAAACGCTCTTTCGAAAGTATCCGGAGAGCATCATCATGTTTGCTGGATATTCAATATCTGTATTCATGGTAGGTCTCCGCATACAAATTGCGCTTGAAATACCTATACGTATAATATGTTTTGCAGGATGCACTGATGACCTTCGAAGATGAGAAACTGACCCTGGCCAATACGGTGTTGAAAGAAACGGAAAAGAGATGCGCAGGAACAGCTGGTTGGTTTCGAATGCGAGGAAGTCATAGTGGTGGAGCTGACAAGATCTCGTACGCGGAACACCTCGAAACGCAGATTATCAAAGCCGATTCGCAATTGTATCTAGCCACCTTGACCTTTCTCCAGCAGGACATATCCGGATACTTCAAGGGTGCTTGGATACTGCGCAAATCGTGGAAGCACTACCTGCAAACGTACAACGAAATTCTGAGTCTGTACAAAGAGATCGTCGGTGATCTTCCCGAAGAAGAGCTTTCGAAAGAAAATAGCGGTAATCTGTAGTTTTTTTCTTTTCTTTTTCTGCGGTAGACTTGAGTATAGGTTTGGTATAATCAGGACTATAATATTTCAGCGACTACCGATATTGTAAGCAGTACTGTTGAGTTATCGGAAGAAAATGCATCCAGCAATCAGAAGGAAGCGATCGAAGCGTATTCCGACATGGAGATCTTCGACAAGAACGAATTGTTGCACCGGAGCAGTTCTTCGTTGATACCGGAAGATCAGCGTGATGCGAACGTGAACGTCGTAACGCCGGAAAAGCCAGTAATAATGCGAAACGGGTATATAACCAAATCTAGAACGACCACATTCAACAATCATCACCAAAACCAACCGGACACATCGCATCAGGGCCATCAGGCGAACGCCACCAACGCACCATCGACGACGATGATGAGGAAATCGCAGTCGATGCAAAGCGCTCTCAGTAAATACACACAAATGAGCTTCGCGACAATCAACAGCAACTTCCAATACATTTCTAGCACATTTAATCCATTTAATTATCTAGGAGTGTAAGCAGCTTTCGGCAATTATCGGCAATACGCATTCGGCGTGCGTGTGAGAATATGATTTGTACATTTATAGAATGTATGTTGCAGAAGGCCTGTTGAAATCGACAAAGAGACTATTACTCGATTGATGTGTGGAGTCTCCTTCGGTTATGGATTATTGCAATTGGGAATGTCCTTGCTGCCGCCTTCCATTTTGCGACTGACGAATTTTTTAGGTTTCCAGGGCAATCGGAGTTCGGGCCTGAAGAATTTGATGTATGCCCGATGCGGTTCGGATATGAGAGCGCCCATGGCAACGTATGGTGGTATATCCTAACCTATTCCGACCGCTATCAACTAATGTTTGTTTTCTTATATAGATTGGCGTTACTATGGTACCATACAATTGTGCGACCATTTTTTGCCCTCGATGGTAACAACGTACAAGCTGGTGTGGAAGTCGCCTCGAAATTGATAGACAAAGCAATGCTGGAGTATGCCGACTCATCAGTGTTCTTATTTTTCAAGGGGCGTGTTGAACGACTCAAGGTAGGTGACCTGCGAATGACCTTGAAGCTGCTCCTCAAACGGTACGTAATCAATTTTTTACAGTGCGAGATACCGTCAGCGATTAATTCGTTCACGTTATCGATCGAGAAGACGAATCATCGCGAAATTAAGTTACTATCACAGCACGAGGTGGGTTGGTGTTATCTGATCGAATTGGATTTCAATCATGCGATGCAAACGTTTCTTTACTTGCGGAACCAAAGCCGCTGGTCGCGTAGTTTCTATTCCTATCTGGCGACGATCTCGGCGGGGGCATGCTCCTCTCTGCTCGAGCTGAGCAACTTGCCCGAATTTATGAGCATTTTTCGCAGCAATTTGAAGGGCTCGCAGCTGGACGACTTCCTAGCGCGGCGATTCAAAGTGTGTCCGGCCACCGAAGAGGGTCTGCTTGCTCGGAAGCCATTATATTGGAAGATGTTCAATTTCGAATTGCTCTATCTATGGAATTCGTTACCTTGTTGCAATGCAATGAGTATTCACCAAGTGATAAGTGGTAAGTGAAGAAAAATGATCCCGGAGTGCAGCAATCTTAGAATAAATTTGGTTCCAGACTGCTCGGAAATACTGGATGATCCGGAAAGTGAGCCCTTCCTCGGCTTATCGCACCTTATACTGGGCAGCTCCTATTGCATACTGAAAGAGTATACGAAGGGAGTTGCCGAATTTCGTGCCTGTTTAGACGCGCGAAAATATACGTCTTATCAGGCTGATGACGCTTACATTTCAGCTTTTGCCTTATACGAATTGGGATATCTTTTAATACGGGACCCAGATGTAAGTGACATCATTGAGAGTTTTTGCGCAAGACGTGTTTTTGATTGTCCTAGGTCAGCTCTCGTAACAAAAAGACGTGTTACTTCATTTCTCCGCTATTGTCGTGCCACGGCATTTGAGTTCTTTTGTCACTTTAAAGGGACGCCATAGACATGTACGACGAACATGACTTGAGACATCAACGACCGTATATGGCCCCCTTAGGGCGCCATGCACGACGAACATATTCAAGTGAATCTTGAGGGGGCATACACGGTCGTTGATGTCTCAAGACATGTTTGTCGTACATGCTTGAGACATCAACGACCGTGTATAGCGCCCATAGGGGCGCGCGCCATGTACGACGAACATAAATTCGCAAGCGAATCTTGGTTGATAAGTACGACGTACTTGGTCAATGCAATATTTGTACGTACCTGTATTGAGACATGTATGTGTATGGCGGCATTTAGAAGACGTAGCATGACATTCATAAATACGACTTGCAAAAACTCTATTATTATTTCAAATTATATAACTAAATACATATTTTTGCTTTGCAACGCTTCTCGATCTCTAGACGAAACAAGAAGGAAAACAGTGCCTACAACAAGTACATAGCTATAAAGATTACGACTTTGAGCAACGTTTGTCCGTCAGAATCCATTCCATCTTGAAGCATTTATAATTGACATAAGATTTTAACCTTAACCATAACGCCACCACAACACAAAATAAAAAAAATATATTAATTTCCAAAACGATAATCTACTATATTACCCAAATATGAAAGAATTTTGTTAATTTCGACCTTCTACGCTTCTACGCATGCTTAGTAGCACTAAAGAAAGATTAGGAGGAAATTTTGAAAGTTCTTTCATATTATATTATTATAAAGTCTAATGAAAGCTATAGTATGATGAAAAGTAATAAACAAAATACAATAATTAGGTAGTCGAGCGGTCATGCCGTAAATCACACTTTCTGCTAAGTATGTATTTTTGCACATTAGGAATCAAAAATATGATAATAAGTGCATGGGCCCCACAAGGTGCGGCTTGACAGGGCTCTAGCCAGTATTAGGTGGGCCCTTTCTGGAAGGAAGACCTCAATTGGAACAAAAGCTAAATAATGGGTGTTACAATTACTCCCTCCGTCCATGAGTGTAGTTGTTATTAACAGATATTTTTTATTAATTGTAATCACTAATAATAAATATATTAATTGTTTCCACCATAAATACCGGTAGATACATTCAGAGATTATTTTAGGTAATTATACACGAATGTTATGTGAATATATTGAATTATCAATTATATAATTCATGATAGTGGAATTATTATTACTAGAGTTTCCTATTGCTCGAATCATTCATTATTCCTTCCTATAATTGCTGTTTCCACTTAAGTACATGATATTAACTTATTTAATAGTTCCGCGCATACTTCTGGTCAATTATATCTAATCAAATAGCGTATACTGTGTCCCACCAATACCATAAGTGGAACACAGGTTATACATAATTATAATTGTTTTTTAATGTGTGAATTCATCTAGTTTTTTTTTGTTCACAAATTATTTAGGTATACTGTGCACATTTAGAACAGTGACCTTGGGGATTAACCAATTAATTGCAGAGAATGCTAAAGTTCGTTCCTTAAGGATGAACTGTATATATTTATATTTCGTCACAATTAACGAATAAACAACAATTTGTTAGCGTTTTCATCAAATTGATTAATAATTCCCACTTAATAAACATTGATGCAATTACATTCCCTATTTTAGTTTAGTTGATTCTCTAATTCTAATTTAATAATTTTCTATAAATCTATATTAATTATCTTATCATATTTTTGTTTTGTTTTGTTGAAAAGTTCTAAATATCTTGTCTTCGGAAAAATTCAAAAAACGCTATGTTTCACGATTGACTAATTGCGACGCTGCCACATCATAAACATGAAGGTGGGACCTCAGGGACAAAAACGTAATTTTTTGACTGCGCTGCGTGTAACATTTTGTATATGTGTTACCGCTAAAGTGCGGAAATCAATTATTTTGCAGATTACCTAGGTAATGTGCAGATTAACTAGGCTGCTCAGTTAAAGTGCCGAAAATTGTTTCATTACCTAGCTAATCTGCAAATTACCTACATAATCTGCACATTACCTACTAGGCACTCGTTAAATTGAAAATAAAGTCTTTGCTGGAACAACAGCAGTTTTAACGTACTTGGTTTGGGTGGCAATAAGCTTAGTCCTTATTGGGGTTAACGATAGGTTGGTGTTAACACACATAACGTACTTGGTTTTAACGTACTTGGTTTGGGTGGCTAATTTTCACTACTAATTTCTGAGTAACCACAACCACATGTGCTTACAAGGTGTAAAATTTACTTTTTCTAAATAGTAAAAAAAATTACTAAACTTATTGTGGTCGTGGTAGTGTAAAATATTTCTTAGAGTGTACATCTACCTAAATGTCAATATAAAATAATAGGTAACGTCCAGAATTCAGATATAAAAAAAACAAAGAAACTGTATTTTTGGTACGCCTTGTTAGTTTTTGTCATTATTAGAAAGTTTTTTCGACTGTATCCACAATGGACAAAATTAAATAAGGCAGCAAAGAAAGCTTAATATTTAATTCAGTATCTCTATGTTACTTATAAGATCGGAGGGTTGAATATGTATACTTATAAGTTATAATAGAGAGGTTACTAAAAATAATTCAGGTATTTTTACCTATATAGACACTAACGCACCTTACGGATATCTTATGAATTAACAAATTGCGGCCATATTGCCCACTTCCTTGTCAATAATAGGTATAAAATATGTAAGAGGGCGCTGACATCGGAAACATATATGAAACCTATATGGAGTCGACAAAATGTCAGCATTTGACGATAGTAGTCACTCTATAACATAGATTTAAACTCTCTAATAATATTTGTGATCGACGTGTCAGGGAACATTTTACGCTTTGAATTATTAATGAGAGACTTTACTCATGTAGGTATGCCGCCCTAATATATACGGACGGTCCAATATAGAAAACGAAAATGACTACAACTTGTATTTTGTATTCCTCCGAATATATGTATTATCATTATCAATATTTTAATATTAAAATGCGATAAAGCAAGCCGTGTACGTGTACGTACACCAACTTAATATCTTCTTATAACAAACTGGATGCTACAAACGAATTCTGGAAATATCAAAATAGTAAATTTCATTTTTTTTTCAATAATAAATAAAATAAAAAATAAAAATAATTAAATAAAATTCGTTTATTTCTTGAATTATTGAAAACGCAAATCAATTATTTTCCTTACTTATTTGATGATTTGCCATTTTTCGGGTTTCAATTCTTCGAAGCATCCTGTATTAAAGCTGAGAATATTGCAATGTGAATAATGCAAATATAACATGTTTTTTTAAACAAACATCGGTTGGAATTGCTGGTTAGAAGTGAATCGATAAAAATATGAAAAAAAAATCGCTGCGGTAAATTTATACCACACAACTTTCGAAGGAGTCGGCAGACTTTCCAATAAGAAGAGCCAAGTGGTGAAGGTACCTATCAGAGAGTAATTTTTTATTTAAAACTTAGTTAAAACAGTGACCTTGCATCGCTTTTGAAAGCTTTCTTATGTCAGAGTTGATCTCTGGAAACGGCCGCGGTCTGCCGACTCCTGCTGACTACGATTTCGTAGAACTCGTCGATGGCAAAACTATAATTTTAACTCATCATAAGTCACTGCCCACAATCAGATCATTGCAAAATAACTTTGAATTTTTGTCATTAAGTCATGTAAGTATTGTCAACTGAATGTCTTTGGAATTCTGGGATGTCCCTGTCTAATAAACGTACCTAATTTATTTCTCTTTGAAATTCTGTAATTGTATTTATGTAACTTGACGACATATTTATGGTTTCTTATCGCCCAAAAGTCCTATTGTTAAATGTGCTGAATACTCTCATGCAGATGTTCGTAATTCATAGGCAACGGTGGCCAAAAGTGGTAACGGTGGCACAAGATCCATACAATACTTGACAGAGTACGCGCACGCAGCATCCCGTCGCGCATTAAATGCTTCTTAAAGACGAAGAATAGTCCATGTAATTGCTACGTATTAATTCAATTTGCTCGGCACTTCCTGTACCACGACAAAAGGAACTAAGGAACCCTTTGCAAACCAACGAACGAACGTCCGGAAGGCCCACCGTGCCGAATTACAGGTCGTAACCCTGCAATTTTTCCGTTTCGACATACTGATGGGTGGAGAACTTCCACAAAAGCCCTTATACCCGTTTTGTTCAAAAGAACTAAATGGAATTCGCTATAAACGGGTAACCGGGCTAAGGTAAACGAATAAGGACAAAAAACGGGGGTGTCTACCATTAACAATAATAAATTTTCTTTTAATAACTATAACAGAAAATATAAGAACCTATATGAAAAACAAAAACGTTATATAAAGCGTTTCTTCGTTTCTATAATCTCGTAATCCATAGGGGCGTTGATAATCTTCTTCATTATGTCGACGATGTTTTTCTTGTTATTTGTGTATATTTTTTGTATGTTGTGTCATATGTATATGTGTGTGTGTATTTGTTTTTACATATCCAACATGTTTACTTTCAAAGCACAAGCTCATAGTCAATGCAAACTGCAGCTACTTTGCTGCGAAGACCACACAAATAGTTACAAGACAAGAAACAAGACCCACATGAGACATGAGAGGCATCACTCAGTCTCCAGTCATGTGCTTGTCGTAAACTTTGATTTTCGACATTCATATGCCAGAATTCCGCATCACAGTGGCGGATTTCCGAACAGGCGGTGGAAGCGGCCTCAACTTCCCAGAGGCCCCCAAATGTTAGGTGGACATTTTTATGTTTTTCATTTATGGATCTAAAATTTAAATTTATTTAAAATTTTGCAAAATCCGCCACTGCGAACATTTAACATTTTTCGTTCTACCAACCATAGATCCTACATCGTTAGTTACCAAACCTAAATTTTAAAGTGCAAAACGTGAGCTACTTGTGTGCTTTTTTAACATTATCCCTTCGGAAATTTATTACCCAATTTTACCGGAGCAACAATTTGTAAAGTTAAAGCCAGTTTGACGTTGGAAAACATAATTATGCAAATCCCTCCCATCAATGTTGTAATATGCCGGCGATATGGAACACATTGCATTCGTACTTACATAAAAGGTTAAATATCAAAGAAACCAAACCATATTTTGTAAAAATAGCAAAATTGGTGAAGTGAAGTAATGTATACGCTTTGCATACTCGTTTACACGAAGAGGTCGCGATCGTGATGTTAGGGGTAGCTGGTTTTTTGTATTTACATTTGCACTGGACGAACTGGGTAGTCCCTATGGTCCGCGAAATGTGTGCATGTGCATGAAGGGGCTAGAACTTGCGACGATATCAGCGTGCCCATCTCATAAGGGGGCCTGCGGTAGTTTCATGCCTATTTTCATATATCTATATACGAGTATAGGTACGTTGAGTAGTTGAATGTAAGTACATACTCGTACTTTTGTAGCGTACGTAATGATGCAGCACGTAAAATGGTCGTGTAATATGAATATGTAATATCGGTCCGAGCTTAATAACACGCCAATGAGTGCTCCTCCCTCCATGGGAAGGATTGGCTCTCGCGTAAGTATATTGAACGCCAGCAGGTGGGATTCAGGCACGCTAGAACTTTCCAAGTTTAAGTAATATCAAACTCGCTCTTTGAAGATGAGCACCAGGTCATATTATAAAACATATACGCACATATTAATATTTCTGTTTGATATTATCATTATGGCATCAGTCCATCATATTACATTATCAGCGGAAGTCGCGGAAAGTACTGCAATATCAGCCATACTTAGGTATATGCACAATTTTCAAATCAAGCTTAATCAAGATCTTTTTTTTTCGGTAGGTGGGAGAATCCTGCATAGGATAACTACTGACTCCCGTCAGTAGCCAATGTCAGACTCTTACTGACTAAACTCCAACCTAAATACCTATCTTCGGAAAAAGATCCATGGATACGAAGTCTGGATGCGCCTCTGCCGTAGAAAGGGGAGGACCTAGATCAAGATCTTTCAACTTGAGCAAAGTTTTATGTTCAAGTTGTAATTGTTAAAGTTGGT
>JARJEB010007008.1:0-15048 GCA_030264535.1 Liometoxenus newtonarum
TTACCGAGCAAAACACAACAGTAAGTTCAGCAATTACAACAGTGGCGACGAGGATTATCGGAATAATAGCACAGCATGGCGGAATCAGAAGTATTGCTTAAAAAACTCGTTGATTTCATGACCATTCAACAGAACCAGGTACAGAAACAACAAGAACAATTCATGGCAGCTCAACAGCAGCTGTTAACGGAAATTGCTACTACCATGAGAAATGAAAAACCAGCCCAGGATGTGGAACTCAAAATGGAATCGTTAGGTAATTCCATATCAGAATTTGATCCTTCGGCAGGGGCAACATTCGAAGCATGGTATGGCAGGTACGAAAGCCTATTTAGCGAAGATGCAGCCAATCTTCCTGAATCAGCGAAAGTTCGACTTCTATTGAGGAAACTAAGTACTACCTGTCATGAGCAATATGTAAACACGATTCTACCTAAACAACCAAAGGAATTCAATTTCCCGGACACAGTAAAGAAGTTAACAGGAATGTTCGGTAAGAAAGTTACCATGTTTAACTTACGGTATCAATGCATGAAGTTAGTCAAATCAAATTTAGAAGATTTTACCGCTTACGCAGCAAAAGTAAACAAATACTGTGAAGAGTCACAAATGGGCAAAATACCTATAGATCAATTCAAATGCTTAATATTTGTGTGTGGGCTTCAATCCAACCAAGACGCAGATATTAGAACTAAGCTTCTCTCAATGATCGATAGAGAATCGAGCCAAGAATTCACACTTCAAGGTATGGTATCGGAGAGCCAACGCATCTTGAATCTAAAACACGATACAGCCATGCTTGAGAACTCAAGTTCGCTTACATCGTCCACGGTCAAAGCGATATCACAACATTCTCAACGAAAAAAGTGGCAGCATCCAAAAACATTGGAAAACCAAACAGCTCACTCATCAAAGCATCATCCAGGTCAGTCCAAAGTTAATCAACCAATGTTGCCACGCACACCATGTTGGTTCTGCGGAATAATGCATTTTTCTAGAGATTGCACATTCAAGATGCACAAGTGCCGGCAGTGCAACAAGATCGGACACAAAGAAGGTTATTGTAACGTCAGAAATTCAAAGCATGGCGCTAAATCTTCAGCCCCCAAAGTCAACCAAATATTAGCGGGAGCAAATCGTAAATACGTCACGGTTTTTACAAACGGTATACCAGTACAACTTCAAATCGATACAGCATCTGATATAACAGTAATATCAGAGGAAACATGGGTACAGCTGGGTAAACCAAAACGTCAATCAACAAGGCAAAACGCGAATAACGCTTCAAGCCAACCACTAACATTGACCTATGAGTTCGTCTGCAACATGCAGTTCCGCAACAAGACAGAAAGTGGAACATGTTTCATCACAGATGTTAAGGATCTCAATGTCCTAGGTATTGATTGGATCACTAAATTGGGATTATGGGACATACCAATAAGCTCAATCTGCAACAAAATCCAACAGCAGGACAAGACCAAATTCATTGCGACTGAGTTCTCAGACATCTTCATAAACACGCTGGGACTCTGTAACAAGGCTAAGGCAAGTGTGCATATCAAATTAAATGCCGTTCCAGTATTTCGACCCAAACGTCCAGTCGCATACGCCGCCGTACCGCAAGTCGACCAAGAACTGCAGCGACTCCAGCAGTTGGGAATCATAGCGCCAACCGAGTACTCGGAATGGGCAGCGCCAATCGTTGTGGCAAAAAAACCGAATGGCGACATTCGCATATGTGGCGACTACTCGACAGGGCTCAACGACATCTTGGAAAGTCACCAATACCCATTGCCAACACCAGATGAAATTTTTTCGAAATTGGCAAACAAGAAGATTTTCAGCGTAATAGATTTATCTGACGCATTTCTTCAGGTGGAGTTAACAGAAGAATCAAAAAAATTCCTCACCATCAACACTCATAGAGGATTATTTTGTTACAATCGACTACCATTCGGAATTAAAACCGCACCATCAAGTTTTCAGCAAATCATGGACACAATGATCGCGGGTTTAAACGACACGGCAGCTTATATTGACGACATTTTGGTGTCTGGCGAAGACGAAAAATCCCATGATGAAAACCTGCGTAACATCCTACAGCGAGTAAGAGAATTTGGATTTCATCTCAAAATTCAAAAATGTAAATTCCATTTACCACAAATAAAGTATTTGGGACACATCATTGATCAGCACGGCATTCGCCCAGACCCAAGCAGAACCGAAGCAATAGCACGAATGCCACCACCACACGATGTATCAACATTGCGTTCATATTTAGGAGCAGTGAATTACTATGGTAAATTCATTCGAAACATGCACTCTCTTAGAAAACATCTCGATGAATTATTACAAACAGAAAAAAAATGGAACTGGACTCCTCAATGTCAACAATCATTTGACAAATTCAAGGAAATCCTACAGTCAGACCTACTCCTCACACATTACAACCCAGAACACGAAATAATAGTGGCTGGCGATGCTTCAAATACAGGTATCGGAGCATGTATTTTACATAGATTTACTGATGGAACAGTCAAACCCATCTATCACGCATCAAGAACACTATCAAAGGCAGAGAAAAACTATAGCCAGATAGAAAAAGAAGGATTAGCTTTAATCTTCGCTCTAACCAAATTCCACAAGATGATATACGGCAGGAAATTTACTCTGCAGACGGATCACAAGCCACTACTTGCAATTTTTGGTTCAAAAAAAGGCATACCGGTTTATACAGCCAACCGACTGCAGCGTTGGGCATTAGCGTTAAGAGCTTATGATTTCAAAATCGAGTACATCAAAACAACCGAATTTGGGCACGCAGACATACTATCAAGACTAGTTAACGCTAAAGCCAAAGAAGATGAAGATGTAATCATTGCATCAATTAAGATGGAAACATCGGTTCAACAAATTCTTGAAGACACTATCGAGAATCTTCCACTCACATTCTACAAAGTCAAACTAGAAACACGGAAAGATCTAAATCTAAAAAAAATCATTCAATACACCACATCAAAATGGCCAGAGAGCAAAGATTTAGACCCGGAACTAGTAGATTTCTACAGACGCCGTGAAGCATTCTCGGTCGTCAACGAATGCCTTATGTTGGGTGACAGGCTCGTAATACCAAAGCCACTCCAGGCAAAAGTGTTACACCGCCTACATCAAGGACACCCAGGGCAAGAAAGGATGAAATCTATCGCAAGAAGTTACGTATATTGGCCAAAGCTCGATCTGGACATACAAAAGTACGTTCAGAAGTGCATTAACTGCGCAGAGGCAGCAAAATCCCCGATTAAGGTTCCTCTCGCTCCATGGCCAATACCAACAGGACCATGGAAGAGGTTGCACATCGACTATGCCGGGCCAATAAATCATACGTACTTCCTTATCATTGTCGACGCATATTCAAAGTGGATCGAGGTATTCAGCACCAAAACTATAACAGCAAAATATACCACAGCATTCCTCGAACAATTGTTCACTAGTTTCGGATTACCAGAAACCATAGTGAGTGATAATGGAACGCAGTTCACCAGCGAACTATTCCAACGGTTTTGCAACGTGAACGGTATTCAACATTGTTG
The DNA here is from genome assembly GCA_030264535.1 of Liometoxenus newtonarum. Classification (NCBI taxonomy): domain Eukaryota; kingdom Metazoa; phylum Arthropoda; class Insecta; order Coleoptera; family Staphylinidae; genus Liometoxenus; species Liometoxenus newtonarum. The sequence continues at coordinate 3,591 of JARJEB010007008.1, forward strand.
CACTCCGCCCTTCCACCCGCAGTCAAACGGGCAAGCAGAGCGATTCGTGGATACCTTCAAACGGGCCATGAAAAAAATCGGAAGGGGAAAGGGGGAAATATCCATAGATCATATTCAGGAATTCCTACGTTGTTACCGCAGCACGCCAAATCGCAATGCTCCAGAAGGCAAGTCTCCAGCGGAACTCATATTTGGAAGAAAGACACGTTCAACTTTAGACCTACTCAAACCCCCATCGTTCGAAAGAAGCAACATCAACATAACTCAGAAACTCCAGTTCGATAGGAAACATGGTACACGCCAGATGCAGTACGGTCCAGGGGACAGAGTGCTAATCAAGACATATGTACTCAACAAGTGGGAATGGACTCCCGCATCAGTCATCGAACGAGTTGGTCATGTAATATACAACGTATCTACACCAGAAGGACGTCTACGTAGAATGCACGCAAATCAGATGCGCGCTAGACATTACATCGACCAGGGCAAATTGTCGAGTCCGGAATCTCGATTGCCAGCAGAAATCCTATTCGACGCTTTTGAAATGGAAACACCATTTGAAATCCCAGGCATGTCAGATGTGACTCCTGAGGAACCGTCTCAGTCTCAACCAGAGCCTCGAGCGGATGCGATGCAATATGCAGCAAGCGCACCTTTACTCCGACCGCAAAGGATCAAGCGCCCACCAGAGTATCTAAAGCAATACGTCAGGACCTAAAAAAAGGGGAGATGTTGGCACCATGGCATAACTTATGACAACAGTGCCAGATAGATCAAGGCATGCGTGTGACACAGTATCATACACGCATATCAAAGATACCAATAGAATATAAAAATAAATAGGCGTTTTGTTAATCGTTAATTAAATATCGAGTCTTATTATTTACCAAGCAAAACACAACAGTAAGTTCAGCAATTACAACAATTTATTATTACAATTTTGATTAAATTAAATGGCGTTCGGAGATGAAATAGTATATATCATTCAGCGTATAAGTGACTTTGTGTGGCTCGTAGGAATTGTCCGACTTCCTGCGCTCCTCGGTCAACACTTCCTACTCGCCACACAAAGTATCACTTATACGCTTTATGATATAATCTACTATTAATATAAATTTATAATTTAAAAATATAATTATACAGTGATAAAATACGTTTTTGGTATCAAAAGACGCGGAAAATCTGATTGCATTTTATTTACACGCAAACATGATATACAGTGTAAATTCCCTGTGTTTAGTCTTATGTCGTACCACCCGGTATGATATTTAATTATCCAATTCAAATTAAAAATTTTCCCAATGAGACAACATTCAATGGTAATAATTGTCAGGACATGCTTATTTTTATTCCTCCTACCGACGTTATACCTTGAAAAATTGTCAACCGAACCAAAATTATGCAAGAACGCGTATAAATTCGAATCACTTCCACGTCATTGTGCAATTCGACCGATTACGAGTAAGCGAATAAGGTTTCTTTTTTATATGATATATATTCTTATGAAATGAAATCGAAACAGAAATGCTTAATCAATATGACTGACAAACACTTTTGTTGATATACTCGCAGAAACATGAATTGTGAGTCTTCATTTTGGACAAATATATGTATATTTATTGCTCAACAAAACGCGTTATTTTAGTCAAAGAGAAGTAAAAAAACATAACTATTCGTTTATTTAAATCATAGAATAGAGAAAGTTCGTTTGTAAAAGTTGCACATATATACGCATTCATTAAAAATGAAATAACTGGATAAGTTCTAAGGTTAAATAATAAATGTATTAAAATTAGTCAGATTCAGATGGCTTGCATAATGCTTTGCGTTTCTTCTTAATTTCAAATTGGGACAGCAAAAACATTCTATTTTAATATAGAATTATTATTAATTTGTATGGGATTTTCCAAAATGTTGCTTCTAGAAAATATATATCCTCACAGAATAATCACAAAATTTATATTGTTGCTATTGCTCATTAGAAGCTAATTTTCTTTTCGCTCTGATAAAATATAAATTTTAACTTTTTTAACAGGCGTATTATTTTTGCACTATTGGCTATTGATGACTGACGAGCCAATAGTCGAAAAATGTTGAACCGCGGCATATCTATAGCTATATAAATTAAATTTCAAATGTCGATTTACTGTTTACAAAGCGAGTCAAAATTCAATATTATATAATATAAAATGCTTGGTTTGAAAAAAATTGTAAGGGATTTAGGAAAAATTCAAGAATGTTGGCAACATATTTTCGTTACTCGTGCATAAGAGCCATCCTAACGCAACACGTTTCGAAATGTATAACTAAATCCTTGAGCTACATTAAATTAACCCACATTACTTAAGTAGGTTATCGTTATATAATATAAAACAGTTGAAAATTTAATGGGTAATGTTGAATGCATTACAAAATTCAAATGATATACTTTTAAAGGAATTGCGTATAGTCTCTGACGGGTATCGTTACAAATTTCAATTAACTAAATTTAAACTTACTTTCGAAACAAGAAAACTACGTACAATCCTACAAAGCAAACATGAGACTTGGTGCGCGTGTTTAGCGCTGTCTGTTTTTGCGAAATTATTTCATAAATTTTCCGGTGCTCATGCTTCCTTTGAAGCGCTTTATAATAATAAAAAAAATTCGATGCGTTAAATTCGCATCGCACAACTTTCCCGCCATATACCTGCTGGTCCAGACCACCCGTACCAGGAATTTTTCTCGGGTGTATGAAGACCTTCAGCTTCGGGAAAAAAATGCTATACCCAAAGCGAAGAATTTAATGGTAGCAGTGTCGACTTCCGGAAGTAACCGAAAGTATGCGCAATTGCACTCAACTTCAGAATTTTAAATGGCAACCTATTTATTTTGTTGCATTTTCTGATGAGTTATTAAAAAAGGAACAACTTTTGGTCGAATTTTTTTTTGGAATAACTAACTGTTTGCGAGATACAGCCGAATTTCTTCTCCACAGGACTACAGCCATTAATACACTTACAAAAATAAATCGATTTTTTTATTGTATTAACAATCTTAACAATTTGTTATTAAAACAATTACGTTATTTAATAACTCATCTTATTTTGCAATCATTATGAGTTATGACTGTTATGAAGTCAAGTTATAATTATAATTATGTTTTATTCTCTTACAGAAAATTGACTTTTTGTGAATTACTCTTAGTCATTAGTAGTGTGTAAGTCATTCGTTACTTTGTTTTTTACTATAATGTAACATAAATCTAACTATAACAAATTAAACTATTTGCACTAAGTGAAAACAGTTTAACAATAATTTTATTTAAGTACCTACTCGCTTATACGTAGACTATTTGGAAATGTTAAATTAAATCATTTTCTTAATATGTAAACCTGATGAGGATGAGCGCAAAAAATATCAAAAAATAATCTTAATATAAAGCGCATTTAAGCAAACATGAGCACCGAAAAATTTGTGCGGGAAATTTCTTTAATCCAATCGCAGTTGAAGTTTTCTTTCGCAAACAAAACACGCACACCAAGTCTCTTGTTTGCCTTGAAGGACTGTAAGTATTCTTATTGTTTCAAAGTTTAGATAATCGAATTTGTCAGAGAATACGTCACTACGCTATTCCTGCAAAAACCATAATTTTAATTTTGTAGTGCACTTTGTGTGTGAACAAAATTGCGGGCAAACCAATCACTTTATGGGGATGAAATTTGGCATATGGGCAGATGGCCATCTAGCTTGAATCTGGAGTAAATATAAACAACATCGGCTGGTAAAGATAGAAGCTATTAGCTATCAAAAATTAATTAATTTGCGCATAACTCTCTAAATACTGATTTTAGCAAAAACTATCTATATGTTGTCCAATGGTGTTTCGACTTTCCTACAAGGTTCTCCAAAAAAAATTCTTCTAGGGCTAATGGGTTGGTAGATATGTGCTACCATTTCAACAATCCAATAACAATCACCATCATAAGAATAGAATAGAACAATGCTTCTCCCACTCTGAATTGACAATATAAACTCCAATATTGAAATTGACGTTAAATGTCATCGAAATTAAACAATTTCCACTTTACGATCAGAATTACTTTTACGACCGACGAGTTCTACGAAAATCGTAATGTATATTGCAGCAAAATTGTGGGATGCGAATTTAACGCACCGAGTTTTTAGTTAAGATTTTTTTCAAAATCTGAAAACGCCTTGATCCCACGGAGGAATAATTATTTACATATTCTCGTGACTCGGATTTCAGATTCAAAACATTTGCCTTAAAACATAATCTCGATTTAACACGCATCGTCATTTATTTAATCTTAAGTACATTTTTCGCGCTCGGATGCCATTACACGAAGGAAATTATACTGCGATTAACATTTCGAAGCAATTTGTCGTCGTGCATCTAATGTGAGTGCATCATCATCACTTTTAAACGTGCGATTAAATTAAAACGCGCTGGAATATAAATTGCTTTTGTTGTCGTAATGCAGTACCAATGCCGTGCGTTGGATAATCAAGAGTATTTCGCTATAGCTATACTTCCTGTTGTAATTTTGCCAATGTGCGCAATAGGGGTACATGTACAAGTACATGTAGCCATTATTTATTATGTAACCGATGAAAAGAAATGGAGATTAAGTTTGTACATGTTATTCCTTCATTGGAACAAATATCTACAATATTAATGGAGCGAAAAGTTGTACATTTTTAATTTCCCATGGAATAAATAAGGGAAAGTAAAGTTTTCATGCAAAAATTTATTGGTTGAACGAGATTATTTTTAACTTAGACCAAGTCACTAATATCGGCAGTGAAAGAAGTAACCTTTACATGGAGGCAGTAATGGTTTTTGCACCGGGTGCAAACGTATATGCTCCCAATGCACCGGGTGCATGCAATGTTAGCCTATGTGACATATGAAACTATCTAAAACATAATTTTCTCAAGTATTTTCATTTTTCAATAGTTTTGACTGCAACATTTCTTCCTACGGCTAACAGTTTAGATGATAATTCGATATTTAGCGTCACGGTTATACGAATCGGAAAGTTGTTCGGTGGGACCCATACCGATATTTTTTGTTTATTATATAAAACGAGCAATAAAAATCTATATTTGCAAAATAATGCGGTTTGTAATAATTGCAGTTTGTTAATAATTCGTTACAATTTACAAAACATGCATCTAAAAAACTAAGTCAATTACTACAGAGTAACCCAAAATGATTGATATCCAATAAATAATCTATGAATAGGATATTCATGAATTATTTTTTTAAGAATATTCCAGATTCCAATTCTAATTCAAACTATGAATATATGTTTAAATTTTTCCAATTAAAAAACAGAAATAACTCATATGGTAAAAACTCGGCACAATATTAAATTGAAACAAAAGTAAAACAGTTGTATTGTCTATTTGAATAACACCGTTTAATCAAGGGTTTCAATCTAGTCTATCATATACGAGTAAAGTTGAAATAATAACTGATATAGGTAAGTATAGGTAGTTCTTGAGAAATCACTTAATCAAATCGCAGTTAACAAATCAGTTGAAGTTGAGACATGAATGTATTCATTTCAATATCAAAATCTCAAACTTTGTGATAATTCCAAGTCGAAGTAAAAGTTGAATATATTAGTTTATACTGATCGCCTAATTAATAAATCTTTTTAGTAGGGTGTTTAAGTGCACTATGAAAAGCAAGCAAATAAAAGCAATTGTAAGAACATTTTTGTAATGTTCACGATTTCAAATAGTTTTGTGAAAGAGTGTATAGAGTTACTGGAATATATACATATAACCTGAATGTATCTCAATAAATCAAATTAAGTGATTAAAAAAATTAGTGAATGTTGTAATTTTGTTTGTGCCAATACTTGTTGCTTTATAACATGGACGTATGGTGTAGCAAAAACATAAAGATCAAGATTGATCTTAGCCATTTAAATTTTAATGGAAAAATTGTTCTTTTTACCTTTCTCTATATATTCTTATACCGTGTGTTTATTGTACCATCGAACATAGCATGTAAGGTACCCGTACGCAATGTTCGCAACTAAAATAAAACAGGTCAAACTCAGGGCAGTGGCGATGCACGATGAAAATAATTTTTATGATAATGTCGTTACTGTCAGTTGTCACTTTTGTTCCTTGTCATATTTGTTCATCAATCATGTACACAATACACAACCGAAGAAAAGGTAGAAATTATAAAAATGTACTAGCGAAATAATAATCTGCTGACTGTTACCGATTTATTTCCATAAAATAGTAACACATACTATTTTATGGAAATAAATCGGGTCACACATCCCCACCCTCTCACCGGCTTCAGTGTATCTTTAGCAATATAAATCCCCTCTCCACTGCAATGAGTTTGACTCGTTTATTAAAGTTGCGAATATATTACATGCTGTGTTCGACGGTTAAATAAACCCACGGTAAGTACATTAATTATCAAGTGTCAGTGGGCTACGCGCTATTTACGAATAATTTAAATTTGCGTCGATTTCAGCGTTAACGAAATGTATAATTAAAATTTTGTTCTTTCGTAATTTAATTAGAATATTTTAAGAATGTATACCTGTCAAGTTTTTAACTGGAAAAAGATGAATGAATTTTAAAATTGGAAATCCTAGTAAAAATCGTTAGTATGCACAACTACGACCAGCGTCGTAGCTAGGGGCTGGCAACCGGGGCGCCTGCCAGGGCGCTCAATAAATGCGGGAATGCAATCATGAATCATCACACCATCCAGTTTTATCGAATCAAGATTTATGCCGAATAAACTCGCATAACGGCATATGATTTAATTAATACTGGCTGCGTTCCATTTGAGTACTTACACGCTTGTAGCGCTTACAAATCTTCTTAAATCATGTAAACACGTGAGCTCTTAAAGCGAGTAAGAGTCCAAATGGAACGCAGACAATATAAAATTAATTACGGAAATTATCGATTCGATACTGCCGAAGATTCGAGTTATGCCGAAGTTGCTGAGTAAACCGGAACATGAACCACAACTATAGGAATACCAAACTAATTGGGAAAATTCCAAAACGATAAACCTTGATTTCATCACTAGATTTTTAACTAAACGGAAAAATTCAAACTAACATTTATTTCTTCCTTGAGTTAAATTTTTAAAAACCATGTTTTTTTAGTTTAGCGGGTATTAGTCAAACCAAAAAATCAATAATTTAAAAAAAACACATGTGCATCTTCCCCATCGTTCAAATTTAAATAACCTATTAATTTTTCAACATGAAATGAGAAAAAAATAACTTAGAATTGATATTTACAAGTTACTTAAACTAACCTGCAAAATAAATGAAATAACTTGGTGAGTGAGTACAGAATACAGAAACTAATGCAGTTTAAAATTGTTGCGAGATACTCTTACTATAGTCTGTGAGAAAATTGTGGAGTACCACTTGTACTTATGCATGCATCGAAATTATTTTTGATCTTTTACATTTCTCGCACCGCACAAATTTCCGACTATGTAAACTATAATTTCGTATAGAACTCTCCGATAGTGAAACTAATTTTGATTTTGCATTTTATAACTATCAAACTTTAATCTATATTGTTTCAATTTTCCGATTAAAATCAGTTTCACGATCTGGAAATCTACGAAATCCTAGTGTCAGAAAGGTATGCTGTGCGAATCTGTACCGATTTATTTTCTATGTAAAATAAATCCAAAAAATTGTGAGTTGTAAACTCGTTCCTGTTTACCGTCTTCGTTACATTGAAAACTACATGAGTTCAGAAAAAACACCTGGGCTAAATTGTACTTTACGCCGCCACACCAATTTTTGCAAACGATGATTCTTTCGTTTAAATATAGATAAAGTGAATCTAAAATGATAAGAAAATTAGCGTGCTCTGCAATATTACCTGAGTTATAGCTCAAACCTCTCAAACAACACACAAAATAATCAAACTTTGAAGAGCTATAACTCAGGTAATATTGCAGACCGCGCTAGTTTTCTTGTCATTTTAGGTTCACGTTATCTATATTTAAACGAAAAAATCATTGTTTGCAAAAATTGGTGTGGGGGCGTAAAGTACAATTACTCCAACACCTGCATAAATCATGTTTGAAAAAGAAGAATATATATTTTTATTTTTACCTAGAAGTAATATTTAACCAGTTATATGCAATGCAATATTTTGGCAGCCAATAGCTCATTTCTTTACCGACCGACTCCTATCTACCCACTTACAAAATTTCATTCCTATACGTTTGTTGGTTTGTTTGGAATATTCTTCACACACGGACTGACGGACAGACAGCAGGCAGACACTGACACTGCCAGACAGACAGCCAGACATGGTCAGACATGATAGGAAAGTAACACAAAGTATTGCAACTGTACTCGCGGCATCGCGATGCAAACGGTTTAGCGCAACGGGAGTTGCAAAAAACTTAAAATTTTACTTTCTATTTTTACATGTTTATGCAAATATAAATATATAGAGTGTATTTGATGTTGTTAATTAACACTGAACATGTTAATTATTAAGTCATAGATACTTATCTATACATATAGCTGATTATTAAAATACCTCGATTCATTTGGTTACGTTGTGCTTATTGTTCGTCAACGAAATATCAAATATTGCTACGGCATGCAATTAATTTAAGCTGGTATAACAATTTTGTCTATTATTTGATACAAAATAATTATTCAACAAATACATAAAACACAAAAGACGCACAACTTTCCGACCGTATACACTACGATTTCGTAAAAGTCGGCGATCGTAAAAGTAATTTTGATTGGAAAGTGGAAATTAAACAAGAATTTAGTGATATAAAATCGTGTAATCAATGTCATTTCCACTTTCTGGTCAAAATTACTTTACTCATCGACGAGATTTATGAAATCGTAGTTTATAGGAGCGGAAAGTTGAGCATTGAAAAATACAAGACTTAAGAAAACACCTGCATAAATCATATTTGAAACATCCTATCGTCAGCTTATTTGAGTTTCCGCCAATTTCGAGTCTAACACAATTTTTGCTTTCTTTTTGCCCTCCGAACTAAGGCAAACTCATCAAAATCGAGTCAGTCAACTGAAACCGAATATTTGACAATTTGACTTAAAATTAACAGTACTCTAAGAAGAATTCAGTTGACTGTTTGGATTATTTTGAGAAAATCTCAGATATTTTTCAAAAAGCATATGTATAAATCCAAATCGTATTTGACAAATCCTGTGTAATGAGTGTTTAAAATATTAGAGCGTCTCTATATTAATTTTTTATCCTTATTGTTTTATGATTGTTAAGTATAGAAATTCAAATGCAGGTATATAGAGGTTGAAAAACGTTGCAAGAATATATGTGTTTGTTTTTGCTTGAAGGCAATATTTTGCAGGTTATATTCAAATTAATATTTTGACAGACACTCCAAAAATCACTTTTTTGGACTAAGGGTAGCAAGATTCCTGGAGAGCCGTCGTGACACTAACATCTACCTATTGTAATTTTTATTATTAAACAAACACTTTACTAATTGTACTAATTATTTACATGCATAAATTTGCAGCATGTTTTGAAAAGTTAGCCGAAATAAAATACTTTTAATTTTATCTTTTCTGGGAAGCTAAATTGGAAATGACATTGTTCACGTTTTGATATTTCTCTTATTCTCTGTACAATTTCTTCTTTCCGCACAAAGTACCTTTACTGTCGGTCGTTTTCACAGTACGTATTAAAATTCAAATAAATTAAGTAATTGAAAGTCAACAAAATGCATTTATGCTTCCACAGATATCAAAATGAAACATGATTTTTGTGGAATAGCGATCATCGTGCTAGTGCATTTACCTTGTCTCACTTTCAAGAACATAAAGAAGCCGACCTTGATTCATCATCATGCACCAAGCAAAGAGGCAAAGAGGCATGAGAAGTGCACACATTGAAATAAGTACTTGGAATATCAAGTAAAAACAACATTTTAAGTCATCAAGGGCATCATCCTTACTTGCAATGTCAGTACTTACCATTCTCCATGCAGTTTGTTAAATTTTTCATGCACAATTTTCCTTTCATTTGATTATCCAGTTCCAACTGTTGCTCCATGTCCGCAATGATCTGCAATTTATTCAGCGTCTCATTCATCGCCGGCGCAATTAAATAAGAAAATGCACTATCATTGGTATTCGTCTTGTTTAAAATTCTTAAGACATCAATTTTTTCGCGGATGATTCTTGGCGTTGACACTGAATCTGTTTTAGCGCTCACCACTGATATTAAAAACGCACATATTACTATCAAATGCATTTTCGATTTTCGCTAAATGAGTTAAATAAACTGTTTGAATTGAGAAATGAACACTGAATGTTGATGCTAGAGTGGCATGGCACTTTTGAAATTGGGACAATCACGGACGGCAGAACGGTACCTGTGCACTTGGTTGCCCAATATTGGATTTACCAGAAGTATATACGTATATGAATTCGAAATGTTGTAATTGAGTGAAAAAAGGCGTAAATATTTATTATGTGTTCAACTTTCGATTTCGTTCCGATCGTAATATGATGCCGAGTCGGAGTCCGCGACTCCGGTGTCTTGCGCGCTTACGTTTACAATGTGACTTGATACAGTAAGTGGAAGCGGCGCACTGTTAACTTTATATCGAGCTCACTTCACTTTGTTGGTACTTAGTAGGGGATGCGATGATTTTCAGAAATGATGGCGTCGCTTTTTTACTTTCTGGCCACATACCGAAGGTATGTAGGCAATGTTCCCTCTAAGCTGCGCACTCCCTTTGCCCCTGCCGCTCAAAAGAAATATTTGCCCCCCACAAGAAATATTAGCTCAGAGCTTTTTTTTGGTCACCGTGCGTTCTCAGATATAGCATTGCTCAGTCAGCTGCTCAGTCAAATTATTTTGCGCGCATTCCGGCTTAGAGGGAACATTGTATGTAGGTGTAAGAAAGTTAAGGTGATCATGAAAAAAATTAAAGTCTTATTTTCCCCTGATTAGTGGAGATCCGTTGACCCCAGGTCAAAAATCTGCTTTTTGGTCTGAAAATTGCGGGCAAACCAAGCATTGTATAGGACTGAAATTTGGTATCTCGGCAGCTATTCCTCCCGATTGAACCTGGAGTAAAAATAAACAAAATCGGCTGGTAAAGAAGACACCTTTCCTTGTAGGCCAAAACGTCTAACTCGCTAATTATTGATTGTAGCATAAAAGTATCTAAGTATATAATCTCCGAATTAGTTTTCAATTTCTTGAAAGTTTGAAATTAACAATTCTTCTAGAGCTAATGGTTTGGAAGATACGTGCTACCATTTCAACAATCCCATAACAATCACCAGCATAAGAATAGAATTGAACAATGCTGCTCCCATCACTCTGAAATGACAATATAAACTTCAATATTGAAATTGACGTTAAATGTCATCGAAATTAAACAATTCCCACTTTACGATCAGAATTA